>PVKV010011140.1:0-72135 GCA_004027835.1 Alouatta palliata
ATTTTTTAATGAAAATGATTTTCTTTTCAGATAGGAAGAAGTATTAAAGCCTTACTGTTTTAAGATTATTTTCTCTTGATAAATATTTGAAAGAGAAACTTCTGAGAAACTAAGAAATCAGAGGCAAGTTGTTTAAAAAATAAATTGTGGGTTGGTCACAGTGGCTCACACCTGTAATTCCAGCACTTTGGGGGATGACTTGAGCCCAGGAGTTGAGGACCAGCCTGTGCAACATGGTGAAACCCTGTCTAGAAGAGGCACATGCCTGTAGTCCCAGCTACTCATGAGGCCGGGGTGGGAGGGTGGGGATGCCTGAGCCCCAGAGTTCACTGCAGCCTGGACGACAGAGCAAGACCTCGTTTCAAAAATAAACCGTGGAGAGGCAGCTAAGGAACTTTAAATTAGTAATATTCTTAGGGTTAGGGTTCAGCACACACTAAGAAAAACAGGAGATAAGAAAATGAACTGAAGGATTATATTAAATGACAAATTCCAAGAGTAAATATGGAGTCCTAAGTGTTGGAAGACGAGACAGGCAGTTCTTGCCTCCGAAAAACCTAGAAAGATATTCTATAAAGAACAGGGATCTGGGAGGGAAAAAAAAAAAAAGATCTTCAAATCCTGCTTCCTTGTTAAAACAAAAATAAGACACAGCTCACTTGTGTTATCAAATTATTCACCTACTTGAAAAGTGAGTTCTCCTCACGCTTGGAAAGGGGGATCCTTGGGCAGCTGAGCCCAGTGTGGGTGGAGGGGCCCTGGACTCACCACCTCCCACCCTCACTGGGCTCCAGTGTTCAATTCTGTGACTTGTAAGTGGCCAGAATGAATTGGCAAGGGGCGTCTTCTGAACTGAAGGGCCTTGGGTCTTGACCAGGATGGGGCCTGGCCACCAGGAAGTGGGGAGGGATGAGGAGAGCTTCTGCCAGGCACCCGCTGGTGCAGACCTGCTTGCTGAACGAGGCAGGGACTGGGGAGAGCGGCTGACAGGAAGGGAGAAGCCAGCAGTCTCCCAGCCTCCCCCTCCCACTCCGGCTGCTCTGGCTCTGGGCAGGCCCTCAATTACACAAGCTCATGCTGTTCCAGGGCTAATCGTTTCTGAGGCGGCCAGCCAGGGGAGGACAGGCCTCCCCAGCCAGCAGCAGGGGCAGCGACAGACTTCTCTCCGCCCACCCAGGAACCTGCACAGCAAAGAGCACATTCCACTCTTTCTTCACTCAGGCAACAGAGTCCAGCAACCTCTGTGCCAGGGAGGTCCTCCAGAAATTGTGTATTAAACATGGGACAGAAGCTGAGGTGGTGCGGGGAGGCTGAAATCAGAATGCGCAGTCTTGCTCCAACCCCTTGCAATAGAATCTGCCTGAGAGTTTGCAGATGTCCGTGCCACACCTTCCGCTTACTGAATCGGAATCTCTGAGAGTAGGCCCTGGAGAGGGCCACCTAAACAAGACTCCCAGAAGCCCCTGGCCTCGGGTCTGCCTGTAGGTGCACATTCCCAGTCTACCAGGCCATCCCCTCCGCAGCTGGAAGAGGGGAGGCTACAGGGTGGGAAACAGACACCAGCACCCAAGCTGGTGTGACAGGGATATACTGCAGACCCGGGGCTAGGTGTCCCCCTCACAGGGGACAGGCTGGACGAGGGTCAGTGGGCGTCTCCTCTCACCCACAGCTTCCTTTGTCAGTTTCCACGTGCACAACACACACATCGCCCAAGCCTAGTCCCTCCCCTCAGAGGGAATGCACTGCACCTCCATCCACAGCCACCTCCCACCACGGCTCTCCCTCTCCCGACAGAAACCCCACCTGCCTCATTACTTAAATAATCTTTATTTCTCATGCACTAGGAAAGATGGATCATACGAAACACTGAAGTTCACAGCAAAGGCCTCGGTCCAGAACACAACACAGGGGTCAGCTGGGATCAGGATCTGGTCAAAGCTCTGGGAACCGCACTGGGAACACCACTCCCAGGGCTGAGTGGCAGATCCAGGACCTTGCAGCGACCGTGGCCCCAGACAGAACACATGGCAGCTGCCCTCTCCCACAGAGGCACGGGAAGCTGACACCCAAGGAGCACGTGGGCTGGGGACAGGACGGAGAAAGCTGCTGGGCAGTGACTTGGCGGAGATGTGGTCCAGCACCTCTGTCGCCTCCGTCTACCCGCTCAGGCCAGGAAGCCCAGGGCTGTGACTGAGTTCTCAGCTCAGCTCTACCCAGTGCAAAGCTGCTGGAGCCCCACAGACCCTCAGCAGCCCCAGGCCCACAGCAGAGGTGTACAGGTCCCCTACCTGCCCCTCGGCTACATAAACAGGGGCCTAAACTTCAGCCCTGGCCAAAGCTTAGATTTGTCCAAGCAGGACATGATAGGCCAGAGGGGCCAGCCCCCCACAACCATCCCAATCCCCCGTGGACACTGGAGAAGCCCGTAGGACAGTCAGGCTTCTGAGGATCCCAGGACAGGGCCACCAGCAGGGGAGGCCCTCAGTACCTGGGCAGTCAGGTGCCACCTGAGCCCAAACAACAATGAGCAGATTCCCAGGCTTTGCTTTCACTAAGTGGCCCAGGGACAGTGACATGGTCAGAGACATGCAAGACAGAGACAGAGAAGAATGGAGACATGCAGAGACCACACAGCACGGGAGGGGTCTGAGAACAAAACGTGGTCAAAGTGCTGCAATGTGGTGGGTGCTGCAGGGGCCAGGCTCACTGAGGCCCCGGGCTAGTGGCCACAGCCGCCTCCTCCGGGATGGTCTCCAGCATCTCACTCTGGACTGCCTGTGTGATGAGCGCCAGCTCCTGGCACAGCGTCTCATAGCGGTAGCCCACGCGGATATCTGGCACGTTGGTCCGGCGGATGTCGTTCCCCTCGGGACCTTCCTTGGTATAGTTGGGTCCCAGCCAGTGGCTCTTTACCTGTAGGACGCAGGGGTAATGGGCAGGGCTGCAGCCAGCGCTCAGGGGCCGTGCCCCCACCCCACGCCACCCCAGAAATAGGTCAGGACCCCAAATGCGGAGGAGGGGAGGAGAGCGGTCATGCCAAGGTCCAGGCAGGCGCCGTCGTACCTTGTGGGAGAAGCCGCTCATGAGCACGCTGTTGCGGGCCAGCTCACACATATCGCAGGAGCTGAGCTTCCACACCTGGGTGGCGATGCTGTACTCCTCCATCAGCGGCTCCTGCACGGGCCAGGTTCCCTCAGCCGAGCGCGTCCTGGCCGGCTGCCCCTGTCTGCCTCCCCCACCTCCGCAGGACTTGCCGAGTGGCCTGCTATGCTCCACCAGCAGGGGGCAGCACCAACCCGGAGACCCCAGCGTCCTGGGACGGACGCACGCCCGCTCGCCTGGCTGCCTGCTGGGCTCTGACCTTGGTGAAATGGAACTGTAGGGGATCATCAGTGGACAGGGAGACCATGAGGCCGCGGGACAGGTACTCGGGTAGCGGATTCCGGTGGTAGCTGAGGAAGAGGCTGTTGTTGCTGAGCGGGGACATGGCGATGCCTATCTGGGCCAGGTAGTACAGGTACTGTAGGACCGGGGCCTGGGCAGGCAACAGGGAGGGGCCTGTCAGGTAGCTGGGCAGGGCACAGTGGTTCTGGGGGTCCAGGCCACACCAGAGGGCAGGGGGAGGGGAATCCAGGATGGGCCTGATGTGCAAAGGGTGAATTACAGTAAAAATCCAAGTTGGGGCTCCAGGCTGGAGGTTGGGGTGGGGAAGGTAGAATCCAATCTGAGGGTTGGGTGGGTGGGAGGAGGATAGGTTGCAGATGGGCCAGAATGGTTCAGAGGAAGGTGTACAATTGGGAGGGAAGGCTGGGGGTGCGGACGCTGACCTTTCGCAGAAGCAGCCCATGGGAAATGTTCTCAGCCAGCATAAAGGCTGACACCAGGTGGTGGATGGGCCCAGCCTCCCCACAGTGTGGCCTCAGCACAAACGTGTGGAAGCCCCTCTGCCTGGGGGACATGAAGACAGTGTCAGCTCCTGAGCCTGGGATCACCTGGGATCACCTGTGCTCACCGGGGCTCCTGACCCCCCAACCCAGCACACATGTCCTCCAGCCAATAACTGCATGCCTGGGATGAGAGGGACAGGGGTAGGTTACTGGCTGTGAGGGCTGAGAGATGTAGCTCCAAGGGCAGAGAAAGAACCATCCGGTCCAGGCAGCAGGTGGCTCAGAGGTCTGGTGGCCCCAGCCCAGGGTGCCAAGAGTGAGGCTTGTGGGGGGAGAGACTGGATGGCAAGCAGACACTGGGTGGTGCAGGCACCTGCGCAGGTGGTTCAACATGGCCATGTTGGCAAAGGTGTAATACAGGTAGTAGGCGTAGGGTGGGTTGTCCTCCTCCACCCAGGCCTCGGGCAGGGGGCTTTCCAGGTTGAAGACATGGTTCTCAGGCTTAGACTCATCATCCACGCTGTCAAAACCATCCACCTAGCACAGGACCCTGGGGTCAGACCCAGAACTGCAGCTGGGCGTGGGGCCGGCTGTCCTCCCCATACCCAGCCCTGTGCTGCGTGCTCACATGCTCCAAGAACAGATGCAATTCCGGGTGGCTGGCAGGGTGCACGGTGGCCTCGAACAGTGGCAGGAAGATGTTCTCCAGCATCTCCTGGAAGTTGGCCAGCTGGCCCTTGGTACGGTAGACATCACTGCAGGCAAGACATAACACGCAGGTATATGCAAGTCTGGGCCAGTGGGAGGAAACCCAGCAGGCCAGTAAGGGTCAGAGCTCAGCCCAAGAGCACAGAGGCTGAACCACACTGGAAAAGCAAGGATACCCAGGTGGGACAGGCTGGACAGACCATGGGTGGGACCAGGAAGCCCTTCCTTGTACTCAGAGGGGTTGGCAGGGACAAGGGAGGCTCAGTCATCCCAGGAGGGCAGGAGGCAGGCCCTGACCCCTTGAACGTGGCCCCACAGGTTCTCCTCCCACTCCAAGGGACACTCACAAGAGGCGGGGCACCTGTACCAGCCAGCGCACGTTGGGGGAGTGCACGCGGTGCATGACGGCCCAGCGCGCCAGCTTGTCCCACTCGTCCCTCGAGCGCCCATAAATGGAGAGCCGAAGCTCTGCATTCTGGTATTTGCTCTCCTCCAGGTCCGACATCACCTCCTAGACATGAGGTGAGCTGAGTCAGAGCTCTTCAGGGGCCATCTGCCCACCCTCCTAGAGTCTCACCCCACAAAAGCCCCCAGATCCTCAGGCTGGAGGCTTGGCAGGGAAGGCTGCCTCCTTACCTTGATGATGTGAGCAAAGTACTTCCCAGATACCCTGTTGTCCGTCTTGATGAAGATCTCTCGGAGGACAGACTCCCCAATAGGGTTGTATTTGGCATTAAACTTGTCAAAGCGATGGAAAGTGTTCCTGTCCTGGGGGACACGGGCAGGCTGAGGTCACCCCTGACTCCTGGTCCCCTGACTGACTCAGTCCCACAGCCCACGCCACTGGCACAGACCGCATGCACATCCAGCGTGTCCACACTCAGGTCGTAGGCTGTGAGATTCATGCTCTCGAAGACCTCCCGCAGCGTCTGCTCACGGCCCTGCTCCACGTGCACGATCTCCTCCAGGTGCCGCTTCATCGCCCGCTTGATGAAGCGCAGCAAGTGCTTCTGGTTCATGCAGGACGAGGCATGGATGTGGGTGTCCACCTGGGGTGGAACAGGGCGCTGCTGGTCCACCGGAGGCCGGCAAGGTCTGGGGCCCAGGGCAGTGCAATGGGAAGGCACCCTCTGTCCTGGATGCTGCATTGGAGGCCCGGCCCTTGAAGAGGAGGCTGGGCAGGGCTGCGGGATCAGGACATGGAGAGGGCCATGGGCTGAGGGCCCACCTTGCGGATGTTGTAGAAATCTCGGTGTGGCACTTTCTTCTGGGCGGCCAGCTCCTTCATCTCATTGAGTAGCACGTGCATCTGGAACTTGGAGCTCAGGTACTGCAGCCGGCGGTAGCAGAATGACTTTCTGGGCATGAGGAGAACAAGGCAGGGACTTAGGCCCTGAAGGGAGGCACCTGGGGAGGGCCCAGGTAGCAGTTCAGAGGGAGCAGGTGGGAGGGTAAGGAGGGAGCAGGTGGGAGGGTGAGGAGGGAACAGGTGGGAGGGTGAGGAGGGAGCAGATGGGAGGGTGAGGAGGGAGCAGGTGGGAGGGTGAGGAGGGAGCAGGTGGGAGGGTGAGGAGGGAGCAGGTGGGAGGGTAAGAATGGAGGCTGCCAAGAGGGCGGTAGACTGCGGGGAAGTCTAGGGCTCAGCAACTAGGAAGTGCAGGACACCAGGTGACAGGAGTCTGGGGCAGAGCTGGGGCTGGAGAATCTGGGCTGGGAGGCAAGCTAAGTGTCTTAGGTGGCAGGGGACTCACATGGGGCCATTGATTATCAGGGCCATCAGCACATTGACATCAGCCACAAATTCCTGCAGGTCAGGGTATGGCAGCTCCACCTCTGAGCAACTGGCATGGAAGGGAGCTTGGTGAGGAGAGCAAGCCGGGCCCTGTGGCCTCTCCCAGCCAATGCAGCCTCCCGCACTGCATTCCCCCAACACGCTCCACACCCCTCTTACTGCTCATCGGGTTCCCTGCGGGTGTAGACGTGCACCACACCTCGCACCATGCGCAGACCCAAGCCCAGGTCCCCAGGCATGGTGCTGGGCTCACAGTGCTCGTACGGGTGCTGCTCCAGCGCCGGCGGGTGCACTGGGGCATCTGCAGGGTGAGTACGGAGGGTAAAGTCAGAGCAGGGCTCTTCCAAGCCACCTGCTGCCCAGCCCAAACCCCACAGAGGGCAAGAGATGCTGAAGACCCAGTAGGTCAGACAGCTCCTGCCCAACCTCCAGCCCTGCACACCAAGAGGTTGGAAGGAGCCTGGGAGTAGGGAGAGGCAGGCGGGGCCAAGGTGCCCAGGCACCAGGCTCCGGAAGCCCAGGAAGCTAGGGCACGTGAGGTAGGGCAGAGATGGGGGGTCCCACCAGCAGACACAGGGGTGTCGGGGCCCTGCTCGTAGGTCCGGGTCTCCAGAGGCTTTTCAGCCAGCTGCTGCAGGTAGCGGCGGGTGGTGGGGCAGAAGCTCTGCAGGGACAGGGCCATGTACTTCTCCCGGATGAAGAGTGCCCGCACCACACTCTTGGCTGCATCCAGCAGGTCTGTGAATGGCACCTGGAGATGAGGACATGCGATCACTCTCCTCAGTCCCGGACTCAGAGACCTCCTCCCTGAGGCCGTACCCTAGACCCCAAACGATCCCCCACTCCTGCAGGCCCTGACCTCCAGGAACACTCAGGTCACCCTAGTCCAGCGCATCAGGTGGCTCCAGCCAGCCCCTCTGCCCCTCCAGCTGCTGGAAAGAGAAACGCCCTCTCCAGTCCCCACCCCCAGGCTGGGGGAGCCCACCTAAGACACGGGTAATGGAGACTCAAGGCTCTGCCCCACACTCACCCCACACTTCTCCTCCCCAGAGATGGTGACCCGCTGAAACTCCCGTTCCAGCACCACATCACGTTCCCGCAGGCTCCTGTCACCCTGCCCCTCACCCTGTTCCTTGTAGAGCCTGCAGGGGGGGGGCGTTAAAGGGAGGGGTTTAGAGCCAGCGGAGGGGCAGACTGCAGCTCCGCGTGCCCCGCACCCCTCTGCCCTCCTCACTGTAGGTCCGAGTCACTGTCCGTCTTCAGGAAATCTTGCTTGGCCCGAAGTAGGATGTCCGGCTCCAGCCTACAGGCAAGAGGGGTGAGACGTCAGGCAGATCTCGAGGGCCCGCCCTTGCTCCCAGGCCCCAGCACCACGCCAGGTGGTCACATGTGATCCTCAAAGGCAGAGCTGCAGAACCCTGTGCCGTTCTCACCCACTTTAGAGATGAGAAGGCAGACCCACAGGTGAAGCCACATGGCCTGGCCACACCGGCAGCTAGAAGACAGAACAGAACCTAGCAGCCCGACTCCGAAGCCCACTCTATGCTCCCTGTGCAGACCCCCAGGAGAGGGTGGGAGGCACAGGGGCAGAGGAGGAGCTCTGAAAGGGTCTGATCGGGGATGGAGGAAGGCTAGGCAGCTGCCTGCCGGGCTCACTTGACATCCTGGCTGATCTGCCGCTCCAGCCGCTGCCGCCGTTCCTCCAGCTGCTCGATGGGGCTCTCCTCGGGGAACTCATACGGGGCGCTGCGGAGCTCGCTCTCAGCCAGCGAGCGGCTGAACAGCTCCTGGGGGGAGGGAAGGAAGGTCAGCGCGGCTGGCCCTCCGCCCTGGGGCCCTCTCCTACAGAGTCCGGGGATGGGGTGAGGGCAGCAGGACCAGGGGTACCTGGGAGAGGCTGAGGAGAGAGCCAAGCGTGAGGTGAGGGGACAGCTGAGGTGAGGGGTGTGGGGAGCAGAGGCAGGGTGTGGAGACACGGGGTGAGGGTGCGGGTGGTGCCAGGCGATACCTCGGCGATCTCCTTGCATTTGCCATCCATAGACGTGCGCAGGTCGAGCGGGAAGTGCTTGAGGCAGGGGGCGGGGCCCGGCAGGGATCGGGCAGACTGCAGCGGAGGGGCCCCCAGACCACCCCGAGCCTCTGCAGAGACAGTGATGCCAGGGTCAAACGGTGGAGGGGCAGCCCCTGAAAGCCCTGGGCCCCTGCCCTGCCTAGGCCAGCTCCTGAGAGAGCCCAGGGTCGGGAAAGCAGGTGTGTGTGGCTCCCAAAGAGCTCACCCTCACCTCTCACACAGGGACCCCTCACCCATTCCAGGCTCGGGGTGGGGATTCTTAGTCTGCCCCTAGAACGAGTCGATTCATTACCTCCCTGAATGAGAACTGAATCCCGGACTAAAGCCTGCTCCCTCGGGCCATGAGAATCTCCACGTGACTAGCAGGTGCACCTGTGTACATGTGCACACACATGCACGTACGCACACAGACACCCGCAGAGACACACACCAGGCACTCAGTAAGGACCAGGCGGCCACACCAAGGACCCCCAGCCTGCAGCTCCCAAGGCAGGCAACCCAGGATCAGACCCGAGCCTGGACTAGCAGATTTTCCACTCAAAGGGGCAGGGCCCTGCGCCACAGCCGCTGCTCAGCTCTGACCTGGGGACCAGCCCTCAAGGGAAGAGGAGAGGAAGTGGAGGGCCTGGTTGGCAGGGGAACCTACCTCCTCCCTGGAGGCCTGCCCTCTCCCCCAGGAATCCAGGGCTGCCAAGGTGTGGCCTGGCCTTAGCCTGTGCCTCCAAAAGGAGCTGCCACAAACAGTCTATGCTACTCAGGCCCCAGGATCTGGGCTGGAGGCCCCACGGAGAGCCCTGGAGAAGGGAGTGTCAGAAGCCAGGGGTCTTTCTCCACCAAGGACCAGACTCTTCATCTGTACCACCAGGAGGCTGGCACCAGAGGGCTGTGAATCGGGTCTCTGGGGGCCGCCAAGGCTTCCAGCCTACCCCAAAGGTCCCTCCCTGGGCTCAGTAGCCCCAGTTCCCCAGTGGGAAGCTTTCCACACCAAACTGGCTCGCTCAGCCGCTGTCAGGAGTGCTCCCCTCCAGCACCCTCCACCCTGGCTTAGGGAAGGATTACAGGATCTGCCTCGGTAGCCAGCCTTAAAGTCTCTGCGCCCATTCCTGATACTCCAGGACTGGTCACAACGCTGGACAAAGGGAAGAGGGAGGGGCCTGCCCCAGGTCCAGGACCCCATCCCCTGCGCACCCTGGACCCTGCCTGAACCCTACCTGCAGAGTGCAGGCAGCTCCGGCCAGCAGCCCTGTGCCCCTTGCCCGCCTGTTTGCCAGTGAAGCTGCAGCCAGTCCCTCAGGGGCTGGCACAGGCTGTACCAAGTGCAGCTGCAAGCAGGGGAGACCCTGAGATAGCTGTGAGCACGGAGCTAGGGGAGTTCAAGGGAGCCCAGAAACCAAGGGAAGGCACATCAGACTTAAAAGAGAAGACGAACTCCAGAACCAAAAAGGGCCTTCGCCTCTACAGTGCCAGGGAGGACCCAGCCAGATGCGAGGCTCCTAAGGGGGAGAAGCAGGGTAGGCTGATTTGGGCAGGCCAGGCTAGCAGGGAGGAGCCAAGCCTCCTTAAAATCCACTGCCCTAGGGGACAGCGAGTGGGCAGGGCCTGGCTGGCCAAAGGGTAAGAGGGGAGAACACGGAGGGGAGCAGCTCTCTCCATACCCACAGCCCCAGGTCGGCTTCCCCTGGCAGTGGCCTTGTTGCTCACTACTGTCCTCTGGGCCCTGACTATGGGGTCCCTCAGGAGAGACAGGGCCTCTGTTGGGGAAGGAGCTGGCTGGCAGCCAAGGAAATGGCCCAGTCTCGATAGGGGCCATCACTGAGGCTTCCCCGCTGCCCAGCTGCTCTGGGGACTGGTTCGCAGGCTCCTGGACCTGCAACGCCTGTTCCAAGCTATCCTCAGGGACGGGACAAACTGTCCAGGATAAGTTCAGGAGAAAGGGAGCTAGAATTTGGAGGGCGTGGGTCTGATTCTGTTCCTGCTGACAGGCATGTCTCTCCCTACCTCTGGGAGGCTTTGGGTCCTCATCTGCAGGTGAGACAATATGTGGTCCCTTCCTGCCTAGCCACAGCTGCCATAAGACTCACAGAGATAATGGCTCTGCAAGCATTCTGCAAAGCACCAGGCTGTGTTGGGGTGAGGGCCTACATTATGAACTCCTGGGACCCTCAAATACTTTCTACTTGCCACCCCACCCCTTTAGAACGGTGGAAGGCCCAGTGCAGGGCGAAGGCAAAGGCCGGTAAAGGGCAGTGAACTTGGCAGGGATGGAGATGGGGGTGACTATCTCTTACTTGGAAAAGGACAACATAGGAAGCGGAAGAAAAGAGGGGAACTTGCCTCACCCCCAGAGTGTAAGATCTTCTCTTGCCCAAGAACCCTGATTCTACACACCTCCTCCCTACATATGGCCCCAGACCACTTCTAACTCCATTCAAAGGAGGCAGACCGCAGACCCCCATGGCTGGTTCATACTGGGTCACCCGGAGTTGAGTCAAAGGCCCAAATCTCAAGCCTTTCTCCTAGCAGGGGGTCTGGGGCTCCACAGCAATCCTGGGGTGAGCAGGACAGATTCCAACAGCCAGCGCCATCCCCCCAGCCTGCCCAGCCACTCTCCAGGGCTGCTACAGGCTCACTGAAGGTGACACATGGGCAGTAACCTCTACGCTCTCAGAGGCCAGGCCTAGAAGACTCAGCTCGCTACTGGTCCTTTCTCTAGGGGCCAGCACTGCACACTCACGGAGGAGTCAAGCAAAAGCCAGAGCGGGCCGTTCCACAGCCACTCCCACCAACTCCGAGATTCCGAGCACCCCATCTCCCCTCCCAACAGGAGCCCCTCACACACTGCCAGGACTGCCTCAGTAGGCACGGAGGTGTCCACAGCTTTGACCCACAAGTATCAGATGCTCTTACCATCTCACCACTGAAGGGTCTCTGGTTCTTGGCTAGATGCCCTACTGCTGACCCAAACAGGGCCAGGGAGGGACCCACCCAGAGGACACCCTTTCTGGATGGCACAGACCTCGGGACAGTGCAGACCTTGCACCAGGCATCTTCAGTGAAACAACAAGGGAGGTTGATAATCCGGCTGTAGCTACAGACTGCTGCAGGGGTGGGAGCAGTCAGCACAACCTGGTCATCAAAGTCAGGGTGGGTCCTTCCTTAGCCACAAGGCCTGGGGGCAGACGGGGGGCAGACGGCAGGCAGACATCCCTCTGCGAGCACACAGCCAGGCAGCCAAGCCCTCACTGAGACAGGCACTGCCGCGCCACGTTGCCTGCTCCAAATGGTGCAGAGATGCTTACTAGAGTGAGAGACGAACCAAAGGGTGCAGGAGCACACGCAGTGCAGGCAGCAGCCCCAGCCTGAACCCTGCACAGACCTGACCAAGGAAGCCCCATGCTCCTAAGGAGGCTCACAACATAGACCAGGAAAGAGCAAATAGCAAACAATAGATACAGTCAAGCCCCAGCTGCGGGATGCCAGCCAGCAATGGTTGTGCCCAGATGTCAGACTCCCAGTGAAGGGGATCTAGATGTGGGGTGCCGGAAAGAGAAGCTAGCCACAGAACAGCCTGAGCCCGCCTGGTAAAGGCACAGGCGCCAGTCAGAGCGGCCAGTCCGCAAAGCAGTCAGTCCCACACACCCCCACTGCATTCACACACGCTTCACACGCAGTCTTAGCACATGTACACGCTGACACGTGTGCATACACACCTCTTGCTGCACCCACACCATGCCCACTGCTGTGACAGGACAGCATCCCTGGCACAGACATCTCAATCCACCCCCAGCCTCTGCTACCCCACCTTCCAAGCCGGCCGTCCCTGGGACTGAGGTTGAGGGGCACCACCGCAGAAGGATGCCGGAGGAGGTGGCTCCCTCTGAGGGGACCAGCCGCTTGGGCAAGAGGTGGCGGGACAGAGCCTAGCATCTCTCCTGAGGCCAGGAAGCACACACTCACCTGGAGCTGCAGTGGAGGCCTGCGGGCTGGCCCGCTTCTTAAAGGGATATTTGGCCTTGGGCTTACCAGAGCCAGATGGATAGGATGCCATGGCTGGGACCACGGCGGCGACAGCGGGGGAGTCTGAGCGGCACCGGCTGGGGCCTGGCTCTGCCACATCCAACCCCTTCCTCCGCCCCGCCCCCAGCGGGAGTGACTGATGCAGGAAGCAGCGGCTCCGCAGGCGGAAGAGGCCCTGGCCACGATTTCTCCTGTTGTCTAGGCAACCTCGGGAAGTGGGGCCTCCATCTCTGCCCCTTATTCCTCCCCTCCCTCCTCAGTCCCTGGAGTGACGGGACTGATGTTGTCTGGGCCTGGCGTGGGGCGAGGGAGGGGTGGGCGGAAAACAAGACGGGGAAGGGCCAGCCCCCAGCTCTCCACTAACCCCCCAAGAGCCCTCACCCCATCATGCCAGGGCTCCAGGGCAAACAAGCCAAAGTCCAGGCTAGCTGGTCCTTCCAGCTAGCCTGGAAGAAAAAAGAATAACAAACAGGAATTCAGCAGCGAGCGAGCCCAAGCTCAAACACAGTCCTCCCGGGGCAGGGCAGGCTTACATACTCCGTGAAAATCCAGCACCCCTTTTCCTTCCCCATCTGACCCTCAGCTCCAGCCCAGCTCTGGGAGGAGGGGGAAGAACGGAGAATCCCAGCCCAGGAGGGAGGGGCCTGTCTTGGGAAAATTCCACCGTCGCCAATAAGGTACCTCCTAGGAAGGCCAGGAGACCCCCTTATCTGGGGGTCTGGGACAGAGACCCCAGCCTCTTTGGATTTTTCCTCTGTCTCTGCACACTCTGACTCTGCTCCCCAGGCCCTCCTAGGAGGAGCTGACCGCCTTCCCTAGGTCCTGCAGGCTGAGCTGGGGACTCCCACTCTCTTGTCACCCTGGCCACAGCACTTCTCTGTCCCAGAGACCCTCCCTCCAACACCCGCACACACACTCACCTGAGGCCATGCTGCCTGAGTCCCGAGGGGAGGCTGCCCACGAGGGTCTGCACAGCAGAAAGCCCGGGTCCTGAGGGAGGGCAGAGGGGTCGGGGCCCAGACCCCGGCCAAGTCGTTCCAAGGGCCCCCGCCCGGGCACTGAGATGGGGGAAGTAAGGCAGTCTTTCAAAATTGTCAGCTGGCCGGAGGCGGACTCCTGAAGACCTCGGCAGCGGACTGGCCTCAAGGCGACCCCGGCGTCGCGACCACCCAACTCCGCAATCGAGAGGCAAGTAGGCCACGTGCTCCCAAGAGAGCGGGACCCGGAACTCGTCCAGGTTTCTCTCAACACTCCCTGGACATTCAGGGTCGGACTTCCGCGGCCGGACTATGGGGGAGTCACGCAACAGGTGCGACCCCACTAAAATCTCGCCGGCTGCGCGCCAGGCTCTGCGGCCCTTGGCCCCGCCCCCGCCTGGCCCCGCCCCCGCCTGCCGACCCCGCCCAGCCATTTTTTCTCTTCCTGGGCGCCACGTGGGCAGCCACCACACCGCCGTAGGGCTGGCCTGAGCCGACCCTGGGTCTTGGGCCAGTTCCGTGCGTCAGCTTCCTCATCAGTAAGATGGAGTAATGACGGTACCTCACTCAAAGGGGTTACTGTGAAGATTAAACGTAAAGTCCCTTTACACAGTGTCTGGCACGAAGTCAGGGCCCAATGAAAGGTAGCTGTTATTATTGGCCCAGGATTCATTTTAAGCAGAAGTCCTGCCCCTGCAATCTCACCTGGTCGTCTGTTTCCTTCCGGCCGGCGTAGGTAGGCAGGATATGTCCTGCTATTTTAGCTCCACTTCCCAAATTTCTGTATTTGGTGGTTAAGAGCTTTAACTCTAGCCAGAATGTCCAGGTTCAAATCCAGACTCCACCTACTTCCTGACTGACACTGGGCAAGTTCCCTAACTTCTCTGTGCTTCTATTTCGTCAGTAAAGTAAGTGTAAGAGTAGCTGCTTTATATGGTGGTTAAGATAAATGAGTTAAATAACTGCTTAGACCTGTGCCTGGCCTGTAGTGAGTATTCAATATTCGTGTATTATCATTGCTTTAGTCTTGGCCTTGGTTCTCTGTTGGCACCCACAGGTTGATTCATTTGCAGCCGTTCTGGGATCTGCAGACATCCTGTTCAACCAGCATCCCCACTGCCAAGGGGTAGAGAATCCGACTGAAAGGGAACTTGTGGAGGGAAGTCCCTAAGACTTCACTGAATACAATTAAATGCATTAGCAGCAATTAATCTCTTCCCTATTCTCCCTCTTGTGGGAGGTCTTTAACCCCCAGTACTCAGTTGTTCTAATGCTGTTGGTCTGGCTCCTCCCAGTTCTCGCCACCCCCACCGCAGAGTTCCTTCCCAAAGTCTGCCTCCCTCTTCTCTCCCTACGCTGGATTCTGGACCCTGAACCCTGTTCTCCACCTGCATCTAGTGTCACTTTCATTGATCCCTGTCGCTGTTCCCTGAACATTGGCCTCTTCACCTCACATAGAATCTATAAAACTAAAAAGATAACAAAGAGATATCATGTTTACTTATCAAAAGAGCAAAGACTAAAAAGCAAAACAAAAAGAAACAGAAAACAACCCTAATGCACATGACAAGGGTATAGTTAGTGAGATGGCGACACACACACATACATGTGCACACACACATTACTGGTGGCCTCAAGCACTGATAGAATCTTTCTGAAAGCCATCTGGTAATATATGATCAAAAGTTGCAAAAAGGTTCTTATTATTTGACTCAGTAATCAACTTTCTGGAAGTTGTTTTTCTAAAAAGAGCTGCCAGAAAAATACGTATGCAAAAAGTTGCTCAGCACCACCATGTATATTGCATAGAAAAGTTAGATGCTTTAAAGACAACAATAGGGGAATGTTTATGTAATATTCACGCCATGAAATACAGCCATTAAAAATTGTTCTTGGAGAAATGTTTAATGCTGTGGAAATGTTTACAATATAAAGTCAGGTAAAAGAATGCATGCAAAACACTACATGCAGGATGGTCCTACTTATGTGATATACATGGGTAGGAAAGAAACACACCAACAAGTTTACAAATGATTATCTGCAGTGATGGAATTATGGGTTATATTTATTGTCTTTCTATTTATTTGCATTTTAAAAATTATCTATAATACATACCCATAACTTTTATAATTAAGGCGATAGAAATCAGCAAAAATCTAAAAATCTGCAATTGCCTTCACAGTCCCCCCAACCCAGACTTCCCCGGGTCTTAACCCCAGACTTAAACAATTCTATTTGTATTTATGGCCCACTGAATTGGTCTTGGGGACCTTAGGGATTTTGAGGCTGCTGGACTCTCAGGAATGAATAAAATAAATCTCAAAAATCAAGCACCATGTAACTACATAGAATGTTATGTATCTTCTGATAAGATGCAAATGTTGACATAGTTTTTGTTTGTTTGTTTGTTTTTTGCCCAGGCTGGAGTGCAGTGGCGTGATCTTAGCTCACTACAACCTCTGCCTCCTGGGTTCAAGCTTCTTCTGCCTCAGCCTCCTGAGTAGCTGAGACTACAGGCGCGTGCCACCATGCCCGGCTGATTTTTGTATTTTTTAGTAGAAATGGGGTTTCACCATATTGGCCAGGCCGGTCTCAAACTCCTGACCTTGTGATCCGTCCTCCTCGGCCTCCCAAAGTGCTGGGATTACAGATGTGAGCCACTGCACCTGGCGGACATAGTTTTAAAGATAGTGTCTTGCATTGGGCAGGCCTCTTGAGCATCCTGCTTAATGCAGACCTACCTACCTAAGCAGCCAATAGGTGGCAATCCACGCCCTCCACCCAGCCCAGCCAAACCAGTTCATTAGTTCCTTTATGCTCCACCACACCCTTCACCCTACAACCCTCCCCTATTTCCAGGTCATCTGGTGTATTGTTGCTGGTAGGAAGTCGGCCCTGACAACAGTTAAGCATCAGTCCCTCCACCCACTCAATACCAGGAAAAATCTTAGTGAGGTTTCATTGTCTACGCAGAACAGAGTTTGGGAAATAAAGGAGTGAGTCATCCTATGGCCTGGGCTTTTTTCACATTGAGGCCCTAACATTGCCTTTGAGCCTCTGGGATCTTCCCCAGCTCTGAACACAGCTTCCTCCCCTCCTAGCCTGTTCCCCACATGGCTCTTTAACTGGCCCTTCCAGAATCCCAGCTCTGTAAGGATGGTGCACTCCTGTTTCTCTGAAGAACTGCTTTTCTTTGCTTCTGGATTTCAGGTCACTTTGATGTCAGCCTCCCTAGGTCAGAACAATCCTCACAGATAATAAACTTGGGAAAGAATACCTGCAGCTCCAAAAAGGTCCTTGGCCAGGGCAATTTCCCAAACCCCGCCTTGTGCCGAGGCCCTTCTAGAAACAAGCTGTTCAGCTCTGGTTCTCAGCTGCTCCCAGCAGCCAGCTCCCTCTCTCCGCCCCCTCAGTCACCCAGCATTGTGTTTATAGCACCATACAGCTGTTTCCCTCTGTACTTGTCTGTAAGACTCCAGTGGATTTTAGCCAAACCCCCTCCATTGAAGGCCCTTCCCTGGCTGGCTCCAATTTCCCTTTCTTGCCTTCACCTTCACCTCCCAGCCCTCCACTCCATGCACCTTTCTCTCCAGTCCAGTTACATCAAAGCCCCAGTCTTCTCCGAGCACACCTTGTACCTTCCACCTCTACCTCTTTTCTCATGCTCTTTCCTTTCCCCAAAACGCTTATCTCCCATTTCCACTGTTGTTCTGCCTCTCCGTGGAAAGTCTGTTCATTTCACAATCACCCTATTCTTTTGTCTGCCATAGAACTTGTCAGTCCGACAGTCAGATGTGTGTTTAATTGCCTTTCCTACACGGGTGAATGCTAGGTCTTAAATAGCTCTGAATTCCCCAGCACTACTGCAGTATCCCTTAACTGATTTGTTTTTCTATGAATTTTGCCCACCTCCGCCTATGGACTGGAAAGTCCTGAAGGTACTTGTTCATCCTTCGTGTCCTCCCACTGCATCTGGGACACGCCTTTACCCACAATTCACTTAAGACAAGGCTGACCACGGATGTCAGACAGATCCTGAGCTCTCCCCTTAACTCAGGAAAGATGCCCGAATCACTGAGAAACAGTGATTCACTTTTCGCTTAAAATGATATGGTTATAAAGGGCTGTGAATGGAAACACCTGAGCTCAGGCTTGGCCTCTGATGCCAACTTGCTTATTAATGTGAGGATCACTTTTCTATACTTCACTCACCTTCACAATGGAAATAGCATTGCATACGTTACCTACTTCATCAGGAAACTGTCCCTAAATGTGATCGTAAAGTAGAACAGCCACAGGAAAGGCACAGGAGCTGACAGCAGAGGCAGGAAGTCACTGGCCTCGGGATGATGTATCGCAGTTAACACATCTGTGCTCCCAGAGGCCAGGCAAGGCATAGCAGTTCCCTCTCTCAGTTTAGCAGTGAGAATGGGGAACTTCCACCCAGTAAGCTAGGGAACAAAGCAGAAGCAGCACAGAAGTTTGCAGAGGTAGTAGCAGAAAAAGGAACAAGCCCAAACACTTTCCCTGTGTGATCTAAGTTAGTGGTTCCTCTGACAAGTGCTGCTGTTATCGAGTTCATGCATTTGCCCATGCTTTCTCTCTCTGGCTCCTTATGTGGGAGTAATAGAAAGAAGGATCACTGGTTTATCTGTTTACTAGGCCACACGACTTCTTTTTTTTTTTTTGAGACAGAGTCTCACTGTGTCGCTCAGGCTGGAGTGCAGTAGCACAATCTAGGCTCACTGCCACCTCCACCTTCTGGTTTAAGCGATTCTCATGCTTCAGCCTCCCGGGCAGCTGGGATTACAGGAGCATGCTACCATGCCTGGCTAATTTTTTTTTCTCTTTTTTTTGAGACAGAGTCTCGCTCTGTCGCCCAGGCTGGAGCGCAGTGCCTCCCAGGTTCAAGTGATTCTACTGCCTCAGCCTCCCAAGTAGCTGGAATTACAGGTGCCTGCAACCATGCCCAGCTAATTTTTTTTTTTGATGGAGTCTTGCTCTGTCACCAGGCTGGAGTGCAGTGGTGCGATCTCGGCTCAGTGTAACCTCCAGCTCCCAGGTTCAAGTGATTCCTCAGCCTCAGCCTCCTGAGTCGCTGGGACTACAGGCGCATGCCACTACACCCAGCTAATTTTTTTTGTATTTTAGTAGAGATGGGATTTCATCATGTCGGCCAGGATGGTCTCGATCTCCTGACCTCATGATCCATCTGCCTCAGCCTCCCAAAGTGCTGGGATTACAGGTGTGAGCTGCTGCGCCCAGCCAATGTTTGTGTTTTTTTAAGTAGAGAAGGGGTTTCACCATGTTGGCCAGACTGGTCTTGAACTCCTGACCGTAGGTGATCTGCCCGTTTCAGCCTCACAAAATGTTGTGATTACACGCATGGGCCACCACGCCCGGCTTAATTTCTGTATTTTCAGCAGAGACGGGTTTCATCATGTTGGCCAGGCTGATCTGGAACTCCTGACCTCAAGTGATCCGCCCATGTCAGCCTCCCAAAGTGCTGAGAGTACAGGCATGAGCCACCACGCCCGGCCTGACTTTTGTATTTTTAGTACAGACGGGTTTCACCATGTTGGCCAGGCTGATCTGGAACTTCTGACCTCAGGTGATCCACTCATGTCAGCCTCCAAAGTGCTGGGAGGACAGACATGAGCCACCGTGCCTGGCCAACTTTGAACGAGTTACTTAACTCTCAAGTCTTGGTTACCTAGTCTGTAAATTGGGGACGATAGCAATTATTGTGTGAGAATTAATTGGTATGAGCCACTTACGTTGTTCAGCCATTGTTAGTTGTAATAACTATAACATAATAATTATTAATAGTTCTTGATAGTTCCTTGCTTTGAACAGTGTGGCCTTCAGCATAGCTCTGGCCTCTGTGACTTACCAGTATTGTGAATAGGGCTAGCAGTGGGGTATAGTTACTGAAACCTTATAGCCAAGATTCCAAGACAGTCACAATTTCAAAGAGACTCTCTTGTTTTCCCTTAAGTCAATAAGCACTTGCCAATTAGATTGGGAAAACATGGTCGGCATGGAAAGCACCTCAGCAGCTGCCTATTTCTCCATCAGCCCCTACAGTCACTGAGAGGTTGTGCGAAGGAGGAAGATAATTAGCAATGCCTCAGGGTACCTGATAGGCGGGGAGACCTAGATTCTACTCCTGACCTTCCCAGTCCAACTGGCCACTGCTGCACAAGTCCAGCTCTAAAAGGAAAGAGCAAATGACACCCTTCAAGCTCAGTAATTCTCCACCTTGGCTGTACACTTAAACCAGCTGGGGACGTTTTTAAATCCTTGTACGTAGACTGCACTCCAGACCAATTAAATCAGTTTTGGTTTTTGTTTTGTTTTGTTGAGACAGAGTCTCGCTTTGTTGCCAGGCTGGAGTGCAGTGGCGTGATCTCGGCTCACTGCATTCTCCATCTCCCGGGTTCAAGCGATTCTCCCGCCTCAGCCTCCCAAGTAACTGGGACTAAGGCACACACCACCATGCCCAGCTAATTTTTGTATTGTTAGTAGAGACGGGGTTTCACCAGGTTGGCCAGGATGGTTCGATCTCTTGACCTCGTGATCCGCCCGCCTCGGCCTCCCAAAGTGCTGGGATTACAGGCATGAGCCACTGCACCCGGCCTAAATCAGTATTTTTTTAAAAACTCTCCAGGTAAATGCCACTGTACACTAAAAGTTGAGAACTGTTTCAGGCAAGGGTTTTTCAAACTTGCCAGATGTGATAACTACGTGTATTAGCTTAAAATAATTTCTCTGGCTCTGGAGTCTGATTCTAACATACCCTTTGAGAACATGTACACTATTTTAACATCTAGGAAAGCAGAACAATCTTCTCATCAGTGGCACCCAAGGCTCCAGGAAACACAAACAAGCAACCCAGGTGATTCTTAGGATTCAGGAAGTTCAGGGGAAAACCGTTCCCTAGGGCAGTGCTTCCCAATCGTTAATGTCTTAGCATCACCTGAGATCGTTAAAATGCAGATTCTGAATCAAAAGTTCTGGGTTAAAGCCTGAGATTCCGCATGTCTAATGAGCGTTCCAGGTGATCTGATGTTGCTGGCCCTTTTGCCACATTTTGGGCAGCAAAATTCTAGAATATCTCCGCCTGAGGAGGCTCCACCAGGAAGACTTGCATCCTTTGAGAGGCTCATCCCCTAAAATTCCATTGCTTCCTTGGATTTATTTGCATCAGAGCTAGAGATTACGGGCATATGTAAGAAGCATTCCCTATGTTGAGCCTCCAGATTATAAGGTCTTGGTTTCGAGGGCTTCAGGGTATCAGAGCATACTCGTTTACCACAGGCTGGTCCTGTCAAGCAGTTTTTGTCTTGGGTGGTGCCCTTCCTTGGGAAGATTAGGAATGTTTCACTCAGCTCCTACTGAGTGAAATGGAATGTTTCACCAGCAAGACTCATTTAAGTAAACGGAAATAACTGGCACAGAGAAGCACAACCAGTGGAGTCCTAAATGTCTGTGAGGCAGTCGCTAGACCGCACCCTCATTTCTCCCCCAGGAAAGGGCTGCTGGGAGGCGAGCCAGAGGGAGAGCTGTCCAACCTTTGAGAAGCCAGAGTCTGGAATCCAGTTTCCCAAAGAAGCAGAATTTGTTATGTGAGGCAGCACAAACCCCACACTGAACACCAGCAAAGTTCACTTATGAAGTGAAGTTGGACTCAGCTGGCTTTAGTGGGCCCAAGGGAAGCAACCCCACTCTCTTTACCATACATCCTTTGCCTACATTTATTCATTCACCAAACCTTTTGATCCACAAATAAACTACAAGTTCTGAGAGGTTCAAAGATGAGTCAGATTTGATCCCCTGAGCTCCAGGGGGCAGAAATACAGCAAGGGAAAAGATCTGTAGAACAACAGACGGTATGAAGTGTGAAGTGCTAGTAACAGCAGTACAAAAGAGAGGGGCCAGTGCAAAGAAACAACGCCAACAGCTTCCTGGAGCAGCAGCCTCTGGGGGAGCTGAGTGAAACATTCCTAATCTTCCCAAGGAAGGGCACCACCCAAGACAAAAACTCCTTGACAAGACCAGCTTGTGGTAAACGAGTATGCTCTGATATGCTGAAGCCCTTGAAACCAAGACCTTATAATCTGGAGGCTCAACATAGGAATGCTTCTTACATATGTGCCCGTAATCTCTAGCTCTATGATGCAAATAAATCCAAGGAAGCAATGGAATTTTAGGGGATGAGCCTCTCAAAGGATGGAAGTGGTTGTGCCTCCTATCCTCTCTGTCAGAACCCAGCAGATCATTTCCCTAGTTATAGAAACATTTGAGTCTTTGCCCCTTGCTGTATTGACAAAGCTCTTAATTGGCTTGACCGATCACATCGCTAGATAAAAAGGCTACAATCCCTAGACTAAGAAGTAGGTCTCCAGTTGGGGTAGGGAGTCTCAGCCAATGTATGCAGCGTACAAGACCTGACAGCCTGCTCTCTCTCCTGGCCTCGTGCAGAGCAGCTTTTAGGGGAACCAAGTTAGGATACTCAACCCCAACATTTTCCCTTCTCTTCCATCTCTCATACAGGAAACCTTACGAAGAGCCTTAGGGGCCTGAGAAAGCTGAGAAGACGGCAAACATGGGAAGTGGAGCCAGTGCTGAGGACAAAGAACTGGCCAAGAGGTCCAAGGAGCTAGAAAAGAAGCTGCAGGAGGATGCTGACAAGGAGGCCAAGACTGTCAAGCTGCTACTGCTGGGTGAGTGAGATGGAAGATGAGCCAGAGAAGGCAGGGTCCTTCCTGCTTACCTGAGGGCTGGTGGGTTCTACTTCACCCGATGGGAAGGAGGGGTGGCAGGTCATTTTTCCCCTCCTTTACACAGTCACAAGCTAGGGGATCAGGAGCTCTAGAGCTGAGTTAATATGGTACCTACATAGCCACCCCAACAGGATCCAGAACGCCAAGGCTATTTCGGAGTTTTTCTACTCTTGAGCCAGGAATAGTGCAAGGGCCAGGATGGACCCGCCCGTCGCCAAATCTAACCAAACTTAACACAACCTTCTGGCTTGGCAAATACCTGTGCCCAATCTGCAGTCAGAGAACTCTAAGCCAAGAAATCAGAAGAGAACAGGGTCTTCCCTCACCAACAGGCTCACAAGTCCCTCCATACAATCAGTGCCAACATCCCAGAGATAGTCCCACTGGTTTTTGCCTCGTTTTCAGTAAAAATGTTGGAAGTAGGGAGCCCCGTGAGGAGGAATGGTGTCTTTATGTACAGCACTCTTCCTGGCTCTCTATTCAATAGCTGCCTGCAAAGCCCCTGCCAGATGGAAGGTTCATCAACTTGATGAGCTCCTAAGCAGATCACTGGTCTGTGCTGAGAAAATAAAAGCATCTCGATTAGTCGGTCAGGGAAATTGATCATGACTGTAAATAAAACCAATACAAGAACTTTTGAGACACCTGGCTTAGGAAAACAAACCACTGGTACTACAGAAGTAGGGTAGCTGGGGCAGACGGGGGTCTATGTAGCAGAAGATTGGGTGCCTGCGCTGGGTTTCCAAGCCTCCATAAGGGGCCTGGGAGCTGATGCACTAGGCTAAGGTGGCTTCTTTTCCCTCAGCTGGCACAGTCGTAAGGACACACTAAAGGAGCACATCTCTGTAAGCTAGACCCAGACCTTAAGGAGCCCAGGAGGTTATGCACGGGGAAACAGAGATGGTGGGGCCACTGAGAGATCTTTTAAGCCTAAGCAGATTTCTTCTAGGTTCAGGATAAGCTGCTTAGAGAGAACAAGCACAAGCAAAGTGGGAGGAGGTTGAGGCATTAGGTAGCATAGACTCACTATTGAAGGTATAAATTTTTGATGGGGAAAGCAGAGTGTGAATGAGGACATTAGGACATTTTAGTCAATAAAGGGAACCCCCTTAACCATAAGAGTTCAAGACCAGCCTGAACAACATGGTGAAACCCTGTCTCTACTAAAATAAAAATTTTTTTAAATGTAGCTGGTTAGGCCAGGTGTGATGGCTCACGCCTGTAATCCAAGCACTTTGGAGGCCAAGGAGGGCGGATCACCTGAGGTCGGGAGTTCAAGACAAGCCTGACCAATATGATGAAACCCCGTCTTTAAAAAAAATAAAAAAATAAAAAATTTAAAAATGTAGCCGGTCACGATGTTGCCTGCCTGGAGTCCCAACTACTCAGGAGACTGAGCTGGGAGGATCACTTGAGCCTAGGAAGTCGCGGCTGCAGTAAGCTGAGACTGTGCCACTACACTCCAGCCTGGGCTACAAGCGTGAGACCCTGTCTCAAAAAAAAAGGGAAACAGCAAGGTGATGAAAACCTAGTATTTTGGTGAAATGATCCAGCTTTCTCCAGTCCTACCCCAAGATCACTCTCCTGAGTCAAAAATAGGCAGAGAGGAGAAATGTTAAAGGACTCCCCCGAATCTGTTAGCGGTTTCCAACAGGGAGATTTTGACTCCCAGCGGTCGTTTGGAAATATCTGGAGACACTTTGGGTTGTCATAACTAGGGAAGTGGGGTGCTATTGACATCTAGTGGGTAGAGGCCAAGAATGCTGCTAAACATCCCACCACGCATGAGGCAGCCCAAACCATAAATAGTACTGAAGTTAAGAAACTCTGCTCTAAATCCAAGTTGAATGGCCTGAACTCAAGCCTGCCAGAAACTGAGGGCAGCAGTCATCCCTATGTTCTCCCCTGACAGGACCCCCAAGCCAGCAGTGGCTCTGACTTCTCCCAGGCCATCTCCTGGAAGGCTGGGGAGAACTGGTGGAAATCGAAAGCATAAGCATTTTTCCTTCCAGGTGCTGGGGAGTCAGGAAAGAGCACCATCGTCAAACAGATGAAGTGAGTAGAAACAAAGCCCCAGAGGACTGGGATAGGGTGAAGGTCAGTAGAGCCAGTGGAGGTACTCAAAGTGAAAGGCTCTTTAGCCTCAAGGAGCCCAGGTATAAAGGATCTGATTCCAATGCCCCTCACCCTCCACTTTGAGAAAGCAGTAGCAACAGATAGGATTCTTATGACCCTTTAAATACCCTAGATTCCTAATCCCTTAGGTCTGGCTACTCAGGTCCAGCTAAAGACAGTGTCTGCCCCTTGCAGGATCATTCACCAGGATGGCTATTCACCCGAAGAATGCCTGGAGTTCAAGGCTATCATCTATGGGAATGTGCTGCAGTCCATCCTGGCTATCATCCGGGCCATGTCCACACTGGGCATCGACTATGTTGAAGCAAGCTGTGCGGTATGTGATTAATATTACGTGGTTAAGGGTGGAAGCAGAAAGGCTAGCGAGAAGAAACATACCAGAGGCCAAGGAACTATATGGAAAGATGGGTAAGAAAAATAGTTTTTTGTAACTATAATCCCACCTGCTGAGCTTCAGATCTCTTAATTCAGTCCTGGAGAAGTAAGCAACCCCCACCCTTATTTTTATCAGGACAGGGTCTTGCTCTCTTGCCTAGGCTGGAGTGCAGTGGTGTGATCATGGCTCACTGCAGCCTCACCCTCCCAGGCTCAAGTGATTCTCCCACCTCAGCCCCAGTAAGTGGGACCACAGGTGTGCACCACCACATTCAGCTATTTTTTTTTTTAATTTTTTGTAGAGAAGGGGTCTTGCCATCTTGTCTAGACTGGTGTCAATCTCCTGGCCTTAAGCAATCTTCCTGCCTCAGACTTCCAAAGTGCTGGGATTACAGGTGTGAGCCACTGTGCCTGGCTTCAAACCCTACGTTTGTAACAAATAATTATAAAAGAAAGCTGCTCACAGCTTCCTCTGCTTTTTTACTTTATTTTACCATTTAAATTGCTCCCCTTAGGTTCCTGGCTATGGAACTGCTGTAAGTGAAATCCCTACTTCTAGTACTGGCCTTTTTCTAGCTTTAAATCACTGAAGAACAAAAGTGGTGGGTCCCTGGCTTCTATCTTGTGTTTCATGGTCAATCTGACCTTTACATTTCCAGTCTGTCTGCAGCAGAGGACCCATGTTTTGTGGCGGTAAACTTTCAGACTAAGGATGAAAGTCAGAAACTCCAGAGAAGAAACACCTGGGGCCCCTGCTTTCCTTTAGACGCACCCCAGGACTGGATATAGTGCCACCCTCTGCATCTGGGAGCATATTCAAAGTTAATCAATACGTTTTTCTTTTTCTTTTTTTTTTAAGACAGAGTCTTGCTCTGCCGCCAGGCTGGAGTGCAGTGGCATGATCTCGGCTCACTGCAACCGCCACCTCCCGGGTTCAAGTGATTCTCCTGCCTCAGCCTCTTGAGTAGTTGGGATTACAGGCACCTGCCACTACACCCAGCTAATTTTTTGTATTTCTGATAGAGACGGGGTGTCACCATGTTGATCCGCCTGCCTCGGCCTCCCAAAGTGCTGGGATTATAGGCATGAGCCACCATGCCTGGCCTCAGTATGTTTTCTTACATAGAATCTTCACTGGAGACTGCTTCCATCTTAGGTCTTTGTGGCAATGTAAAAATGCTTTCCATTCAGCAGTATTCCCAGAAGCCTCCTGGAAAGCTATGACTCCTGTGAAGTTCCTAATCAGGTTTCTGCATTACAGGATGACGGGCGACAGCTCAACAACCTGGCTGACTCCATTGAGGAGGGAACCATGCCTCCCGAGCTGGTGGAGGTCATTAGGCGGTTGTGGAAGGATGGTGGGGTGCAAGCCTGCTTTGAGAGAGCTGCAGAATACCAGCTCAATGACTCCGCGTCTTAGTAAGACTCTGATTGGGGAGAGGGTGGGTCGATGCTAAGCAGTCTTCTAGCGAATCTTCTCTCTGGTTGGGAAAAATCTCACCCAGCCTAAAATTTCAGTCATTGA
This sequence comes from Alouatta palliata, assembly GCA_004027835.1. Lineage (NCBI taxonomy): Eukaryota > Metazoa > Chordata > Mammalia > Primates > Atelidae > Alouatta > Alouatta palliata. The sequence goes on from PVKV010011140.1 coordinate 26,275, forward strand.
AAGCTGGAGACCCAGACTGAATTCAGCCTGTGGACCTGTTTTGTTAGGCTTCAGGAGTGTTTTACTATGTTTTGAATTTAATGCTATGGGGAGATCTGCCACAGTTGTCACGATTTGATATTGCTTTACATGGCTCACTACAGCCTGAAATCCTGAAGAAGCAAAATTCAAAAGAAGTGCTCTGCCTAGCAGCCCTCAGCCCTGCCCTCTTAACTGAGAGGTGAACACTTAGCCTCTCCTTTCAGAACCCTAAGATGACCCTGCAGTTCTGTTGTACATTCTCCCAGGAGTAATGTGATTCATGATGACTCTTTCAAGGCAGAATTTTCTATCTGGTAATCTAGGATCTACTTAGGCCACTAAGCAGAAATGAGTCTCCTACATCTAGAGCATCTTATGTCAGGATGCCAGGGCAGGGGACACAAACTAAGAAGGCAAACCAAAGGAAGGTGGTCAGGAATTAGAAACATCATTGCAAAGCTGCTTCCAAAAAGATACGGGACATAATTTATCAATCCTACTTTAGACAGTATGGGATCATAGACAAGCATGGGCTCCGAAGTCAAACCTGAGTTTATTTAACCTAAATATCTGTCTCCTAATCTCGTAATGCCATCACTTCCTATTCCTGGAGCCCTCAAAGCCCAGTCACTGCTAGGCGTATTGCGTATACCATCTCAAGGCCCTTTACTCATCTACGAAGTAAGACTTTAAGGTAGACAGTGCCTTTCTAATTAGCCTCATTTTACAGATGAAAAACTGAAGTTCAGAGAAGTTAACTTGCCCAAGGTCATATAGATAAATGGCAGAGACTGCATTTGCATTGGGCCACTTGACTACACAGCTGAATATTTTCCATAATACACCACAATGCCTCTTGACCCGAGGCAAGTATTTAACTCTTCTGAATTTCTCCATCTGTAAAATGGGGATCTGAAACTTGAAGGCTGAGGAGTCTGAATGAGAACCTGAACATGAAAATGCCTGGCATACAGTAGGCACTTGTGTTACCTGTGCTTCCTTCCTCCTCTCCGTCATCTCAGTTCACATCTGCCTTCCTCCTGCCTTTTTTTCTAAAAATAACTTTTTCTTTTTTATGGTAACTTTCAAACATATGCAGAAGTAGAATAATATAATGAATCACCTACCTTCAACAGTTATCAACTCATGGCCAATCTTATTTCATTTTACCTCCATTCCCTACTGGATTATTTTGAAGCAAATTCCAGGTTATCATTTCATCCTAAAAATGTCATTATGGATCTCTAAAATATAGACTCTTTAAAAAAAAAAGAAAGAAATATTCACACTAAATACTTAACAATTCCTTAATAGCATCATATATCACCAAATTGGTTTCCCCAGTTATCTCAAATGTTTCCTCCCCAGTTTGATTCAGGATATAAACAAAGTCCATGTGTAGCATTGGTTCATGTCTCTAAAGTCTCTTTCAATTTACTGCCTTTTGATGGAACTTTTAGCAACCACTGAAACCACTAAATCTCATTCAAAGATCTACAAAAGCTTACAGTCAGGGGAAACCAAGGAAAACTTACCTAACTCGATCTAAATGCGCTGGAACCCCAGCCTCAAATGGGCTTGTCCATCCCCCATTTCCTCTAGTTAAGGACATATGAAGGTTTGAAGGAAAGAATCCTAAATTTAACAATATGGCTTCTAGTCCTGATTTCTATCACCAGATTAGCTGTGTGACTTTGGGTAAGATACCTTTTATGTCTCTTAGCCTTGGCTGTGGAAAATTTGTCATTGATGCTAATCACTTTTCTCTAGCTACCTGAACCAATTAGAACGAATTACAGACCCTGAGTACCTCCCTACCGAGCAAGATGTGCTCCGATCCAGAGTCAAAACCACAGGCATCATTGAGACCAAGTTTTCTGTCAAAGATTTGAATTTCAGGTAAGTGCATGGTTCCATGTGTATCTCAGATACACATGTGGAATCCCGAAAAGGGGCATGGGCATGCTTCTTGGCCTTTGCCAAAGCCTAATCTAAATTACTGTTCTGCTTCTCCCACTTTTCCTCTCCCACTTCATGGGGTAAACATCAAAGGCATATAGGTCATACGATGGGCATACCTATGAAAATAGCTGCTTCTTCCCTCAGGATGTTTGATGTGGGAGGACAGAGATCAGAGAGAAAGAAGTGGATCCACTGCTTCGAGGGAGTCACCTGCATCATTTTCTGTGCAGCCCTCAGTGCCTATGATATGGTGCTGGTGGAAGATGACGAAGTGGTGAGTGGCCTTTGCACCAAGCAGCTTTGGTAGAACAAGTTCTCCCCATGACCCTTTCTCTAAGCCTTGTGTCACTCTACTGCCCCAACTTAGGTAATTTCAGTCTAGCAGTCCTCTAGCAGACCAGGCAATGTCTCATGCAAATAATTCTAGAAAAATGTCTTCCGCAGGTTCTAGATTAGCATTTGAGAGTTCCAAATTTACTGAAGGTGAGCTTGGTCTCAAATTAGACATCCAAGTATCACTTGGACATCACAAACTTTGTAAGAGGAATTGAGTGTAAAGAGATGAGGGACCATCAACGAGGCAGAACAAAGGAGTTACACTTAGTACTCTCCCAAGTTGGCTAAGGAAGGAGATGCAAATGATAGAACAGAGAAAATAACATATTATGTGAATCTTCATTGCAACATAATAGTAGGGTTGAACTAGTAATCCCACTTAGGAGGCTAAAAATGTACTGTCAATAAGAGTAAGGAGAGACTGACTGGCAGATCAGCTTTCTCTCATGCCAATTAAATTGGCAGCTGGAAGACTACCCAAGAGCGGTTCTCTTTAGCCTGTAAAATTCTGCAGGACAGGAGTTCTACAGGGCAAGTGTTAGAGCCCAGTCATGTACCTTCTCTGAATTTGAGAAAGGTTGTCAGAGGTGTGAAAAACATTAATTTAACCTAAGCATCTGCTTACAAAGGAGGTCCACAGCTTGCTGATGAAAGAGATACTCCTATCCCTTGCCGAGCAACTTGTTCTCTTCCCTTCCCCTTGGTAGTTTTAACTTCACATTAGGACACTCTGAATATCATCTAACCAAAATGTCTTAGAGCTATTCACCTTCCATCTTGAACCCTAAGATTAAAGTCTGAGACTTTCTATCTTTAACTCTAAAGTCTATGAGTCTATGAGGTTTATTAAAGTCTATGAGACCTTAATAAAACAAGCCCATGAGACCTTAAAGGGTTGTGCAGGAGTATTATGGGAAAAAAGCCACAAATTAGATTGTTCTTGTTTTATTAGGTGAATAGGCTGAACTTAAGTCAGCTGATAGCATACTTCAAAACCCTAAAGACTTGCTCTCTGAAAGCAGCCTGGGCTGGGACACTGGGCAACCTCTGCAGATAACAGCACCATTCCTTGCTAAGTAGCAATCAGAGAAGGAAATGAGAGAGCAGAAATGCTTGTGGTATAGCACTAGAAAATTCTCTAAAACTCACCAAGTGGCAGCAGGACCAAAGTAGCCAAAACCGAGATCTGGGATCCCATGAAAGATGCCTATCAAAATCATCCTGGAGCTGCATGTGAGCACATGCTAACTTGGGCCTGTCTCACCCCATTATCAGCACTACTTATAAAATGTCAAGTTCTCAGTTGCACCCTGGCTGCTAGAGATGCGCATAACACATATTATACACCTATATGCCAGCCACTATCATGGACACTATACATATACGATCTCATTTAGCTTTCATTATAACCCTGTAAGATAGGAAAACAGACTCAGAAAAGCACAATAATTTTCTACAAGTCACACAGCTATTAAAAAGATAGGGAACTAGAATGATCCCACATCTCTCTGGCTTTACTTTGGTACATGAAAGAGATAGCTGTTTCCTGTCTTGCTTTTCACATCTGGAGCACTGGTCTCTCCAAGGGGAACAAGAGCAGGAAGTAGACAGATATTCTGTAAGCCAAATCTGATATTTCCAATGGTGTTTCCTCTTACTAGAATCGTATGCATGAGTCTTTGCATCTGTTCAACAGCATATGTAACCACAAGTTCTTTGCGGCTACTTCCATCGTCCTCTTTCTCAACAAGAAGGACCTCTTTGAGGAAAAAATCAAGAAAGTCCATCTCAGCATTTGTTTTCCAGAGTATGATGGTAAGTGTCAGGGGCCGGAAATAATACCTTTTAGTAGTGACCGGTAATTGTCTCATTTCTTAGGCCAAGGTGACATAAAGGAACTTAAGGGAGAACCTTGGGCACAGTTACAGGGTTTAAATTCAGATTCTCTGGAATCGAGCAGGCATTAGATGCAGGAGAGCCACTGACTTCAAATGATATCTACTAAAACACCAAAGGCAGAGAGATACCTCCCCTCAATTTCTTTCAAATGAGAAACACTGGAGTGCCATAGAAAAGGGAACCTTCCCTCCAAAATTAGGCCCCCAACTGCTGTTGTCTAACAGTATTTCAAGGATCAAGTCAATCACCTAAAGTGAGCGAGCAACTAACAAGGGTTCTTTTATCCTACTTCACTATTTTTCTGGAAAACCAGGTAACAACTCCTATGATGATGCGGGGAATTACATCAAGAGCCAGTTCCTTGACCTCAATATGCGAAAAGATGTCAAAGAAATCTACAGTCACATGACATGTGCTACAGATACACAGAATGTCAAATTTGTGTTTGATGCAGTTACAGATATTATTATCAAAGAAAACCTCAAGGACTGCGGCCTCTTCTAATCCTCACCATTCCTCAGGTATATGTTCTATAAACAGGCTTGGAATCTGGGTGATTACAAACAGAAAATTATAGTCAATAGACCATGACATGAAGAATGAATTCATTCTTTGGAGATGGAGTATGCATGACTGCAGCTGTGTTTTATACATTCTTTTCAATGTGGGATAGCTAGTGCAGCTTAAAGAGCACAGGCCAGTAGTTAGAAGACCCTCCCCCACTCCCAGGTTCCAGTACTGGTTTTCCAACTTAATACAACAACGTGAATACTTCATTTCTGAGTCTTGAGTCTTTCAACTATAAAATGAAGATGACTTCCCTACCTACCTCACAGGATTATTCTGAGGAGCATGAACATAACCGAAGGCAAGGCACATAAAAACTACTTGTGCAGGCTGGGCGCAGTGGCTCACCCAAGGTCAGGAGTTCAAGACCAGCCTGGCCAACACAGCGAAACTCTGTCTCTACTAAAAATACGAAAATTAGCTGGGCATGGTAGATGCCTGTAATTCCAGCTACTCGGGAGGCTGAGGCAGGAGAATCACCTGAACCTGGGAGGCGGAGGTTGCAGTGAGCTGAGATTGTGCCACTGTACTCCAGCCTGGGTGACAAAACTAGACTCCGTCTCAAAACAAACAACAACAACAACAACAAAAAAGCCCTGCTTGTGCTCAGGGTCATAGAAATAAGTCCTATGTAAGAGCCGCCATTTATTAATTCAACATCTCGTTTTTAGAATATACTATTGCAACAAACTGTTCCAAGCAAAATAGCAAGGCTTCCCTAAGTCTGCAAAAAACTAGTATCAACCAAACCTCAGTAAACCTGCAATTCCCTTTTTACTAACAGACCTCTATGTGCCTTAGCTCAGAGACCTGGATCACTGGATAGAAGATGCAAGTTTGTTAGTTTCTAAGGCACACATCCCAAAACGATCTTCTTTATTAAGCACAGATTATCCCTCTGCCCTCAGGCTGTCAAACAGACCTGTATCTCTACAAATGTTTCTTAGGTATACAACATATTTCCTGAATAAACTTAGAGGACATCAAATACTCCCATGTGCAGTATTAATGATTGTATTGCTGCCGCTTCTTTGTCATAGAATTTGGAACAAGTGAACAATTCTAAACTTTTCATTTCAACTGCTACATGTTTCAGAAGAACCAAGACAGGTGAGCTTGTTTTAGGCACTGAAAATCTTTGCAGCTGGGTCCATGTGATGGCGGATGAAAACAACATCTCCCCAAACAGGCCAACAAGTTATTCCTTTGAACTCCTTTAAGGGGAAATGAAGTTCGCATTTATTTTGACAGGAGGTGATGAAGTCACATATAGATTTAGCATTTACAACTACCACTGAGGAAAGCTCTTGGCAACCAGAAAACGTCAACTGGAAATTGCTCCTTGCCAGAAACACCCACTCACACTTAGGCTGCTACTAGCGATGTTAATACTAGTGAGCCATATGAGCTTGAAATATACTGAATAAATCTGTAACTATAAAGTTAAATTCATTTAATAGTCTTTCTGATTCCCTAAAAAGAAAGCAACTTGGGAGAATTATCAGAGAAACTACTCTGGCTACTGCTGATGAAAAAACGTAAGCCAAAGAACAAACCTGACTGGGCACGGTGGCTCACACCTGTAATCCTAGCACTTTGGGAGGCAAAGGCCGGTGGATCACCTGAGGTCAGGGGTTCAAGACCAGCCTGACCAATATGGCGAAACCCCGTCTCTACTAAAAATACAAAAATTAGCTAGGTGTGGTAGTACCTGCCTGTAATCTCAGCTATTTGGGAGGCTGAGGCAGGAAAATTACTTGAACCCTGGAGGCGAAGGTTGCAGTGAGCTGAGATCGCACCACTGCGCTTCCAGCCTGGGCGACAGAGTGAGATTGCATCTCAAAAAAAACAAACAAAATTTAAAAACCCAAGAAAGACCTCTCATATTCAAGAGCTGTTCAGGAACTACTCCGAATATCATGCTCCAACCACTGCTAACCTGTTCACTTTAACTCAACATACAGGAGTTCTGAATCTTTTTTATCATGGATCCAACCATGTACCCCTTTTCATCATATTTTTAAACACATAAAATTAAGATAATTAAAAAGAAAACTAGCATATCAAATACAGTCTCTCTGTAGATGCTCAGGAGCTCTGAAGCCTCAGGTGAAAAACCCTCACTATACAGCTATGATCTTGTCTATTCAGGACCCAAACATAATTTATACCATTTATTCCATCTCCATATAGGATAGCCCTACTTACCCTCAAATACTACCAAATTGTTGCTTATTTTATTAACTTTTCCTTGGTCTTTCAATCTAGGTACAAATTGGCTATCAGCCAAACTATAAGTCTAACACAGGATCTTTGGTTATTAATGTTCACATAGAACCTGCCTTCCAGTACTAGTACAGAAGCAGAGCCAGTGGGACAGGTCTTCTGTCAGAACAAAAGTTTCTAGCAGACTAAAACAGGGTTGTATTTAGTCCTCTTTGGGGATAGCTGGTAGATATCCCAACTTTTAACTGGTTTATAAACAAACTCACAAAAGCCACCTTGTACAAACACATTGTAAAGAGTGCATCTTGGAGAACAGACGACAAAATAATAGCACTTAAAGCAACATGCTATAGCTGTTTTTTTACTGAGGTTAGGATCTGCCTATATTCATCTTACGTTTTCAAGCTAAAACTCTTTTGGCAAGTCTACATGAAATGCAACAGGAGCCCCTGAGCACCCATTTGCCTATTACCTTACAACAAAGTCAAAATAATTTTCTCAAACTCTTGGTCCAGACTGGGCTCTCCAGTGAGTGAAGGTAAGAGGACTTCACTCAATGCTCTTGATAGGCTTCTAGAAAAGGCATTCTCCCTTACCCTAGTTTAACTGTCAGGCCCAACGATTGTTCGCAAATCTTACATTGTCAGAGCTAGAGAAAAAGTGCATTTGTACTTCTCCTGCACTATTAGCTTATTTTTTATCACATGGACATTTTGATTGTATTCATGAAAAGTTCTTATGTAAAACAGCTGTAAGAAAGATTAAAACCAAGATTAAGTAATACATTCTGCTGTCTTTATCTTTCTTCTTTTGCCTCATTTTAAATTTGCATCGTACTGTTGAATTTTGATTTACTTTAAGTCATCAAGTTCTTTTTTGTAACAAGATCAGAAACAAATATTTAACCCTATTTTCTCGCACTTAATTCTTAGACTGCTAAAGTTAGAAGAAACTTAAAAATATTCCAGCCCCATCACTAGCAATTTATAGATAGGAAACAAGCCCACAGAGGGAGAGTATCTTCATCAAGATCACAGTGCTAGGTAGAGGCAGAACTGGAACTCCCAAACAGGTCTTCCGAATCCAAAGCTTGTGTTGACATCCAGCTACCAATACACGATACACTATAAAGTCAAAGCCAATTTCTTGTTCTTCTAAGCTCCTCCCATTCCCAACTAAATTCTGTTTTTCATTATACCATCTCTAAATCATGGACATTTAACAAAACCATCTCCAAACTAAGACAAAGAGATCTCAAAATGGAATATGAAAATACCATAAAATCACAAAACATAACTAAGTTTGCTTGTTTGTTGAAGGTATAATTTCCTCTTCACATTCTTAGAGGGAGATCATAATGTACTTCCTTAGCATAGCACGATTAAAGAGACACTACTAACAATAAATCAAATAATCAAATGTTAGGTTACATTTCACATACATCTGATAGGTTTTTTTTTTTTTTTTTTTTTGGGACGGAGTTTCGCTCTTGTTGCCCAGGCTGGAGTGCAATGGCGCGATCTCGGCTCACCGCAACTTCCGCCTCCTGGGTTCAAGCGATTCTCCTGCCTCAGCCTCCCAAGTAGCTGGGACTACAGGCACGTGCCACCATGCCCGGCTAATTTTTGTATTTTTAGTAGAGACGGGGTTTCACCATGTTGACCAGGATGGTCTCGATCTCTTGACCTTGTGATCCACCCGCCTCAGCCTCCCAAAGTGCTGGGATTATAGGCGTGAGCCACCGCGCCCGGCTCTATTGATAGGTTTTTTTACACAAAAACACAACATGATTGACACAAAAGGATAAATACTATGATTCCACTTATATGAGGTATCTAAAATAGTCAAATTCGTAGAGACAAAGGAGAATGCTGGTTACCAGGGGCTGAAAGAAGGTGGGGCATGGAAAGTTATTGTTTAACAGGAACAGAGTTTCAGTTCAGGAAGATGAAAAAAGATTCTGGAAATGGATGGTAGTGATGGTTGTGCAACAGTGTGAATGTGCTTAATGCCACTGAACTGTGTACTTAAATTTTATGTTATATATGCTTTACTACAATTTTAAAAATAGAAAAAAACACACTATAATTAGAAATTTGTATTTCTGTGGATAAGAATGGATAAATGCGGCACAAAAGTTGTCTTAAAAGCAATATAAAAAAAAGACATATTAACTTGAAACAGTTCCTACGCTGATAATAAAATCCACTCACATGTACCCCAAATAGTCCAAATCAGAGTATTCCTTCCCATCCCCACAGTGATACATAACAGCATTCAAAACCCACTTCTATACTTGGAGATGTGCTGTAGACCAAAGTGTGCCGGCCATGCTGGGTGGAGAAGGTGGTGAAGGGTGAAGAGCTCTTACCTCCCACTGCCCTCTCTACCCGGCACAGCCCCCGGAGCACAGATTCCAGCAGGACTTCGGTGTTGGGCCAGGGACTGCAAGAGTGACAGAGCCTCTGGTGGTCCTGCTAGGTAAAAGCACAAAGACATTTCTGTGAGGTCAGAAGACACTGGAGATTGCAGAAGGGAACTTTTCTGCCTTTTTGCCATGAAAAAGCACTAGTGTGAGCAGAAAACAGACAACTGGATTTAAATGTAAAACAAAGCAAAGACCTTTTCACACCGCTTCATGAATTTTAGAGCAATTTATAGTTCAACTTCATTTCAGGTCTTCAAAATGAGTATGGGCAAAGAAATGCTGTAAAAGACCATCAGGTACAATGAATACCTGTTAGTACTGCCTTAGGATTTTTTTTTTCTGTGCAGTATAATCCTGAGTATCCTAACATTTACAAAGCACTTTCAAATATGTTATTTCTATTTGATGAGAACCATAGAATATCATGGCAGGAAGGAAGAATTTAGTCCATCTTTAGATACCAGACGAGTGATGTAAGACTGAAAGAATACACAAGATTCCATAGCTAGTTGGAAGCAGAGAAAAGCCCAGAACCCAGCATTCCAAACAACTCTCCAACCTCGTAGGATTCTGAGAGGTCTCAGGACCTTTATCCTACATGAGCAAGAATAAACAGAACAAGTATTTCTTGTGTTATGTCTACTGGAAATCTCTCTTACATATAAATAAGCCTCTTAGTAAAAATGTCTGGATAACCCAAGGAGAATTTTATGTGTAGGGAGAGGTAAAAGATTATAGAGGATAAACCAGGTTGCTCATAATTTAATATTTCTGCTGTCAAAGATTTTGCAGCTTAGTGAATGCTAGTACATTGTGATAGTCTATCCCAGCAGTGTATTAATATTTATTAGAATTTGATTATTTCTGGTACCTTGTGAGTCCCACTTGATTTAAGGAAAACACTAGCACTGGGCATACACAGGCTTTTTACATGTGCCTCAATCATTCCTCTTATGTACCCCTTACTAAGCCATTTCAAAACAACTTTCATTCTAGTCTAGAGCTAGCTAGCTTTGCCTTCTTTACCCACTGTAAATAAACATTCTTGTTATTACATATACTGTTACCTGTCACAGGGTTTTATCTTTAACTTGATGTATCTTTCAATTTTCACTGCAATAAATAAATGCAATAAATGCTCACTGCAACCTCCACCTTCCTGGTTCAAGCGATTCTCCTGCCTCAGCCTCCCAAGTAGCTGGGATTACAGGTGCCCACCACCATGCCTGGCTAATTTTTGTTTTAGTAGAAACAGGGTTTCACCATGTTGGCCAGGCTGGTCTCAAACGCCTGACCTCAAGTGATCTGCCTGCCTTGGCCTCCCAGAGTGCTGGAATTACAGACATGAGCCACCGTGCCCAGCTGTGTTGATCCTTAACATAGATTGAACATCTCAAATCTGAAAAACCAAAATCTAAAATGCTCCAAAATCGTAAGCTTTTTGAGTGACAACGTATCACTAAAAGGAAGCATGCACTGTAGCATTTTGGATTTCAGATTTTTGGATTTGGAAAGCTGAGGCAATAAGTACATAATACAAATATTTCAAAACCTGACAAAAATCTGAACTCTCAAACGCTTCTGATCTCAGAAGATTCGAATAAGACTACTCAACCTGCATTAGGTCCTACTCAGTTGTCCCCAAATATTGGCCCAGATTGGCTAGATCAATATTCTTAATTAGAAAAAGTTTACAAAGCTAAGGGGCATCAGGCCAGGCACGTAATGTCCAAAGAATGCCACAGCTATAAATAATAGAATAATGACCAGAATATAAGAATATAGGGTGACTGAATTAGAAAAACCGGCTGTTATTTTTAAACAGTCTAATGTGTATATACAACAAATAGAATACATATGAAAACCAAAAAAAAAAAAAAAAAAAAAAAAAAAAAAAAAAAAAAAAAAAAAAAAAAAAAAAAAAAAAAAAAAAAAAAAAAAAAAAAAAAAAAAAAAAAAAAAAAAAAAGGCAAAAAACTTAAAAAAAAAAATTGGTCCATCTAGTCTTACATTGTAAGAATGATGTACCTTGTGAAAAATAACAATCCATCAGTAAAAATTTTTAAAATGATTCACTGTGAACTAGAGATTTAGAATTCAAACTGTCTAAGAGGAAAATGTCATCTCAAAATCCACTTATGAATAATTATTAAAGTCTTTGGAATTTTCATGCTAGGAAGTAAAATCTGTTGCAAAGCTGAATTTATAAGGCGGGGACTGTCCACTAAGAATATTTCTTCTTTACATAGAAACTAATGGCTTCTTAGATGGTCCAAAGCATAGGCACCTGAATTCTGAAACATTATCTACCACAAACCTCCAGCATTCTCCAGAGAAAAAACACAAGGCAGCTTTTAGCTTCTTTGATTACAAATGCCAAACCTTTTTTTCAGGCTGGTATATTTGATGTTTCAGCCTACATTTTAGCCCTGCTACAAGAAAATATCTTTTGTTTCAATACAAACCAGTGATTTGCAAGCCTGGCTGGTAGTCAGAATCACCTTTTAAAATTATAGATTTCCAGCCCACCAGCCAAAAGTCAATCTCTTAGATGGGCCAAGTGTTTTTTACTTAAGTCATATTGAAGACCACTGAGTTAAATTATCTCCCTGTGTCCTCAGGGAATGCGCATTTAGATAGGTTATTTGGGATGGTAAAATAAGAGTGATCTTCATGTAAACAGAGAACAAATGTAAATGGTACAGAGGCAGAAAAATGAGGACCTGCTATTTTTCTTTAACAGAAGGGCTAAAAAATTAACAGCTGGATATTCAAATGAAAATACAAATTCACAGTAAAATAAACTTTTTTGGATTACTGGTTATTTTAGATGATCGACACCACCATTCCATTAGTCCACAGTACAGAGAGACTACAGTTGAAGATAACATTCTACCAGTTCTCATTTCCAGATGATCCCGTAATACAGAATACAATAAGGAAAAGATATATTCAAAATGAGTAAGAACTATCAACCCTGTTTACATTGTGGGCATTGAGTCAATCGCCAATTGAAGCTGATAATTTTCTTTCAGAACAAGTTTTCCCACACCTAAAGAAAATTTCATTGTATAATACAGTTATACCAACTGTAAGCTATGATTTTCCAAAAAGAATAAGAAAAAAAGAAAAACTACCACCAACAAAGGCACTGAACTGCTATGGCTTGCTTTTTTGTTGACCACCAACCTTTTTTTGTAAACTAGTGAAAGGTTACATCAAAAGATGACACAGAATCCAATCCAAAAAGACTGGACCCCAAAAGGCACTGCTCAAGCTACTAATGTGAAATGCTCAAAATGCGTTCTCTTCATTTGTCTTCTCCTAATACAGCATTCAATATTTAATGACATTTGATATTTAATGACATTTGCTGTACATTATACAAAAGGGTCTGCAGGTTGAAGTGAATATAACTCTCCACACAAGCAAAATTTATACCTGCAAAATGAATGATGATTGTGTATCACTCGTACGCAAATATAACGTAACATAAAACCTAAGGTTCAACCATACTATTACACCAAAGGTCTGGCTAGAACTTCAGGAAACCCTGCTACCTAAACCCATTCTCAGACAAAGGCTAAAGCACATTCTGCAGAGGCAAAAGAAAACAGAAGACAGTATTTCCAGAAAAGACTAGTTACAAAGAGTAGCAAACCTGGACTCTTTACTCACCATTTTAATATTGCCGCCAACTATAACAGATTAAAAATGTACACATGACAAAAGTGGAAAAAAGTCCCAAAATGCAACAGTTTCAGCAAAAGAACATACTGACTAAGGAATACTACAGTTAACATTGCTACAGTAAAAATGATGGCAAACAGGGATTTGGCACCACATTTACAAAGTAAAAGCATGCACTGTTAATACACTTTAGATGTCTCTCAACAGAAAAGGCCATGAAGATGGAAAACAAGAGGCACCTTGTACAAAACTCCCTATAACTGAGACAAACAAGCAAGAATCAAAGTGGTCAATTTCGTAAATATCTAGCAGCAAAGTCACTGGTTCTGTCTGAAATTTAGCAATTTGCATTTCTGATTGGCAGCTGCCCTGGGTATGTCTATATCCAAGAAGCTGACTTTATCATACCACATCAGCAGTAATTTGGTAATCTGCATAAACAAAGTTAACCTTTAACCATAAGCTTAAAGAAAAGAGAGAACGAGAATCTTACTGCAGAACTTTTCAATGTAATTACCATTTGGAAACCATAATGGTACTTTGAGCAGGATAATAACATAAACTTCATCAAAAAAGTTGTATTTATATCCCCAGTAACTGGAAAGAATTATAAGTAATTATGGAAGTACTATATTCTGACCATACCAAGAGTTAAAAACCAAGAGTTCCTACTAAAGAGGAATATTTTCAAGATGATCTGGTCACATCATGTGCATAGTTAAGACTGTGTTTTAATAAAGATTCTTTTGCAAATAAAGAAATAAAATTTAGTAGTTATTCTTCTCTTGATGAAAAAACCTTAAAAATGAACCACTGGTGGTTTGTTAAGAAGGGGAAAAAAGAGTAAGCTACATATTTAAGTTCTAGAATGCAGCACCTCAACTTCACATCTGCCATAAGCATTTGAGATTAAGAAATCCAAGTGATGTCTTGATGATCGAATCACACTTTACAGTTCCTCCAATTCCAATGTCTGACTTTAGCATTTCATGTCAATTAAAAGTTCCCTAATACAGAAGATTGTGCTAAAGAGTGCTAAGATTCTGCATGCTGCTGCCATTCCCTGGTCCCGTTCATGCTTGTAGCTGCCTCACGAGACAGCAAATGGTGTCTGGTCTCAACACTCCATACTGCAGTAACTAGAAGAGAAGAATATTCTTAATTAGAAAAAGTTTACAAAGCTAAGGGGCATCACTGTAGCACTATAACTACATTGTAGGAAGCTTTACCTTTCACTAACATCCACGCTTTTCAATAAAGTCCACATTCCTTTAAGTTGTTTTTAATGATGACATCTGTAACAGCATCAAAAACAAACTGCACATTCTTCGTGTCTGTGGCACAGGTGAAGTGAGTATAGATCTCCTTGGTATCTTTTCTCCTGTTCAGATCTTCAAACTGGCATTGAATATAGGCAGCTGCCTCTTCATATGTATTGGAACCTAAAACAGACACCCAATACTCAGTTCAAACTGTAACAGCTGCCTGAACTCAAATAAATCAGACCATTACCATTTACTTATGGAGAGGGAACATAACCCAATTAAATATGAATAGAATTCTCTATTTCTGTTATCAAAGTGTTTCTATAATTAAGTTATTCGTGAGAGCAGACTCTCATGGTAACCAAAATAAAATCATCACACACAAAAACTGAGGAAAACAAAACATTAAGTTTGTCTTTACCCTTTCATTTAGACTTCTCAACTAAAAAAATCTAGGAAGTATAAAAGGACAGTAGGAAGGTGCATTTCTAGGGAACACAATTGTTTAAAAGGTCTGAGAGAGGCTGTGTTCCTTGGAGTGATCCTGGAATAAAGAATTCAGTAGAGTAAATTGTTCTTTTCAGAATCATTCTACAGTTCTAAGGAAGTTTAGCTTCAAAGCCTTAAGGTAGTAATTTAAATAAGGAAAAGTAATACACTTTAAAAGGGTGAATTTTAGGGTTTCTGAATTATATGTTAATAAAGCTCTATCTATCTGTCTGTCTGTCTGTCTGTCTGTCTATTGAGACGGAGTTTCGCTCTTATTGCCCAGGCTGGAGTACAATAACGTGATCTAGGCTCACGGCAACCTCCGCCTCCTGCATTCAAGTGATTCTGCTGCCTCAGCCTCCCAAGTAGCTGGGATTACAGGCATGCGCCACCACGCCCGGCTAATTTTCTTTTCTTTTTTTTTTTTTTTAAAAAGACAGGGTTTCACCATATTGGTCAGGCTGGTCTTGAACTCCCGACCTCAGGTGATCCGCCCGCCTTGGCCTCCAAAGTGCTTGGATTACAGGCGTGAGCCACTGCGCCCAGCCCCGGCTAATTTTCTATTTTTTTTTTCTTTTTAGTTAACATTCTTGGAGTATATAATTTTGTATTTTTAGTAGAGACAGGGTTTCTCCATGTTGGGTAGGCTGGTCTCAAACTCCTGACCTTAGGTGATCCGCCTGCCTCAGCCTCAGCCTCCCAAAGTGCTGGGATTACAGGCATGAGCCACTGCAACCGGACAAAGCTCTTATTTTTTTAAAAAGAAAGGAAGTGGCAGGAACCAAAAGTAAAGCCTGTCTCACCAATACTTATAATTAATACCTTTAAATCACCTGCTTTTTACACCATCTTGTCTACTTACAGAGCCTTTAGAGTAGCGTTAGAAACTGCGTGTAGCCAGGGAAACACAACAAGGACAATCCATTATTCCAATAAACTAGAGGCTATTTTCGGTAACATTATGCAAAACAAAAAAATATCAATAACAAAGATATAAAGACCAGGTAACAAAACAGAGCTTAAGGGGAAAAAAAAGGAGCCAGGTATGATGGCTCACACCTGTAATCCCTGTACTTTGAGGGCCACAGCAGGTGGATCACTTGAGGTCAGGAGTCCAAGACCAGCCTGGCCAATATAGTAAAACCCCGTCTCTACTAAAAATACAAAAAATAATTAGCCAGGTATGGTGGTGGATGCCTGTAGTCCCAGCTACTTGGGAAGCTGAGGTACAAGAATCGCTTGAATCTGGGAGGCGGAGGTTGCAGTGAGCCAAGATTGTGCCACTGCACTTCTGTCTGAGAGACAGAGCAAGATAGTGTCTCAAAAAAAAAAGGAGGGAGGTGGTGGAGGAGGAAGAAAGGAATATTAATTAAAATACACAAGGAACTGAAGCAAAACAACTTTGTAGGTGCTTGCAGCAGGTTCTTAAAATCTAGAGAACGACCTCCATAAATTAAAGGAGGCAGATGAATGAAAAGTGAATTTTGCCTGCTAGGAACAGATACTAATACCTGGCAAATAAGGACTGTAAGAATCTACATAGAATGAAGGCAATGGAGGATAGGCCTGGAAGTTCACAACAGCAACAAAAAAAATGGATATGATATTAAAGGCTCTTTGCTTTGTGTTAAGACTCTAAGCTGAGCCTTCAAAATTAATGTCAATTCTTTTACTTATGTTACTTATCTCTCCCCCAATCCTAAAACTTGGCTGCTTTCTATAAACTAACCTAATTCTCACCTCCCTCTGTTCTTTACTCTGAACAGGTAACCACATTTCCAACTTCCCTGAGAAGACAGAGGCCATAAGGATTCAACTACATCTCGACTTTTTGGTCTACCACCTCACTCGAAATGTTACCCATCTGCACTTATTTGTAATTCTGGTCTTAAAGGTGTCTTACTTCTTGCTCAAAAATCAATTGCTCTACCTATACTCTTTTAAAAAAATTATTGAGCAAAATTAACATAACAGATATTTAACCATTTTGAAGTGTGCAATTCAGTGGCACTTAAGTGTATTCACAATGTTACACAATCACCACCTCTCTCTAGCATCAAAACTTTTTCACCACCCTATTCCCATTAAGTAATCACTCCCTAATCTCCCCATTGTGGTACCACTAATATGCTTTCTGACTATGGATTTGCCTATTTTGGATATAGCATATAAAAGAAGTACTGGCCTCTTTTACTTAGCACAGTGTTTTGAGTTTCATCCAACTTGTAGCATCGATTATTATTCTTTTTCATGGGTAATATTCATTGTATGTACATAACACAATTTGTTTATCCATTTGTCCTACCTAGACTCTTTTTTTCGAGACAGAGTCTCACTCTGTTGCCAGGATGGAGTGCAGTGGCATGAACTCGGCTCACTGGAACCTCCCCCTCCCAGGTTCAAGTGATTCTACTGCCTCAGCCTCCCGAGTAGCTGGGATTACAGGCATGTGCTACCACGTCCAGCTAATTTTTGTATTTTTAGTAGAGATGAGGTTTCACCGTGTTGGCCAGGATGGTCTCAATCTCCTGACCTCATGATCCACCTGCCTCAGCCTCCCAAAGTGCTGGAATTACAGGCATGACCCACCAAGCCTGGCCTGTCCTACCTAGACTCCTAATTCCTTTTTTCCCACCTGCTTACAAAACTTGCTCCTTCAATGACATCTGGTTTTTTTAATACCTCTTTTGCTTATAGGATCTTAGCCCTCAGCCTATAAACATTCTTAAATCTCTCCTTTCCCTTTAAACCCACATTGCTCAAGAGTAGTCTACACTTGTCTTCTTTCTTCACTTTCTACCCTGTGATTCACTGTACTCACCTTTCCACTGCCACTGCTCTCAACAGCAGGGCAACAACTTCCTGTTAACTCCAAAGGTCCTTTTTCAGTATGTATCTTGCTTACCTGCAGATTACATTTGTGCCCCTGACCTCAAACTGATTGGCCTATAGATTTCTGCCTGACTTCATGGCCAGATTCTCTTCTTGGAATTTGAAACCAGGGCCAAGCAATCCCAGTCTAGCCTGATCTTTTTTAACAGAGATACAGAAACTGTGACTAGGCTGTTATCACATAAACTGAATAGCAGAGAAAGTTGGAAAGGAGAGAAAGAAAAATAAAAAAGATACACAGAGAACAGAGAAAAAAGATGGGGATAAAGGGTGCTTCCAGGGTTCTCGACAATTATTTCCTAGTTCTAATTCCATTCTAAGACCTGCCCATTCTTGCCCTTGGGTTCTATGATAGATCCCTTAATCCCCATCCAAAGTTTTTACTTCCATCCTGAGTCCTTAGTTATTCAAATCCCCTACTATCTATCTTTATTATCATTTATTGCATAATCTCTTTAAAGTACAATGTCCACTATATCATGTACCCCATGATATGGATCATGGTAGGATATTAAATCCTTCAACTGATGTCACTGTCTCAGCATGAGATATAAGGCCCTCCATGAATTGACCTCTGACCACCACTCCAGCCGCTTTTCCCTACCAGTGTAAACTCTAGTACCAAATTCCTTCTTGGTTTCACTACTAGCCGTGCCATCTTTCTACCTCCATATTTTCATATATGCAATTCTTCTTTTCTAAAATGCTTTTATTCCCGCCTGCCTGATGATTTCTAATTCATCCTCTTAGTAGCTCTAGAAAAAGACTACACTGACCTCATCAGAAGTAACCACTTCTATTAATGCATTTTACACTATAATAAAATTATTTATGTGCAAGTATACACTACAATAAAATTATTTATGTGACTCTGCAACGACATATCAGTTTCTTGGGCACAATGACTGCAACTTATCCTTGTATTTTCTTCAACATATACCAAATTTTGCTTTATTTTTCGTGAGACAGGGTCTTGCTATATTGCCTAGGCTGATCTCAAACTCTTGGGCTCAAATGATCCTCCTGCCTCAACCTTCCAAGTAGCTAGAATTATAGCCACCATGCCCAGCTCCCAAATTTACTTTTTCTTTTTTATCTTCCTTAAAAAATAAAGACAGAGATTTAAAATAAACACAGAAAACTCAATTATGGCTGATAAGGCACTCTTGATTAGGGGGTTTTAATCACAGGCTCAATGCCAATGCCACTACCACTGAATATTCTCCATCAATCACTCAAAACAAAAGGCAGTTTCATGAATGTCACCAAAGTGATGATGATCTAAGTAAGATGTGTACTTCCAATAAAATCTTTAATAACCCTTTACCTGTGTATTCTGGGTAACAGATAGTTAATGGACTCCTCTTTATTTTTTCCTCGAAAAGGTCTTTCTTGTTAAGGAAGAGAATGATTGAAGTGTCTGTAAACCATTTGTTATTACAAATGCTGTCAAACAGTTTCATGCTTTCATGCATTCGGTTCTGAAAAAGAAATAAAGGATGATAGTCAGTAGCAAATAGTAAAAGTGGATTAACTCAATGAAAAAGACAAATCAACAAGTTTTACAGCACTGAATGGCATTCATGGAAATAAGTCAGACACCAGTAAGATAAAGTTGAGTGTTAGTCCTCATTTTTGTAATTTTTTGGGGTGAGGAGGTGAGAGGAAAGGCTGGCTAACAATAGCACTTAATCTTTTCCATATACTCTATGTGGCTATCACATCTCTTTTAGAGTAACAGAGCACAGATCAATATTTTGAAAGTCTAATCTCACTTGCCAGGAGAAAAATTAAAGATACTAAGTTTTGGTTGAATGAGCAAATAAACACACACAATCTTCCTAATAGTTATTTTCCATTTCCTGGCTACATTAGACAGGTTTACCAGAAGCTCCAACATACCATCTCCTCATCCTCAGCCAGAACAAGGTCATAATCACTGAGGGCCACACAGAAGATAATTGCTGTCACTCCCTCAAAACAGTGAATCCACTTTTTTCGTTCTGATCTTTGGCCACCTACATCAAACATCCTGCGCAAAGGGAAAGAAAGCACAAATTCAGCAAGTTCACACGTACACCTCTCCCTAAACTGAAATGATCAGTAAACTTCCCACTATTACATATTCAAAACTTTATTTATAATAGAAGACAAACAAGGAATAGATTAAATGTAGTCAAAATAATTATCCTGGCTAAAAGTATGAGAGAACATGAGAAAATAAAATTTGTGAATAAACTAAATTCTCATCTTAGATAGACAGTCGAGCCTCGTCACTATCAAAGTTTGTATCAGATGTGTGAAAAGTCAGCAGAATAAGCACTGGAATGGATTAAAGGATGGAGAGGGGAAAAGACAGGAAAAGCAAAGAGCTACATAATACAGTTTGAGATAATAACAAAAATAATGACATATTTATTGAGTGCTTACCATGGTGCCAGACACTACTACTAAACATCTTAACTCATTTTGCTCTTGTAACACTCCTATAAGTAGTATTATTATCCCACAAATAAAGAAATTGAGGCACATTCAATGTTAAACAATTTGCTCAAAGGTGCACTACTAACAAACAGGGACTGGGGATCTGAACCTAGGCACTCTAACTCTGCACCCATGTTCTGACTCTCAGAATGGTTTGCCTCTGAATCCCCAATTTGCACTCTGCTTCCATAGCTTCTCCCTACTAATTCAAGTTTGTTTTCCTTACGCTAAAAAAAGAAAATCTGGATATTGTAAAAAAAAATAATAAATTATATTTTATGGTAGGATTCTATGAACCCAATATCTAAAAAACAGCCTTGACCAATATTTCCAAACTCCAAGTCTTACTTAAACCTAATTAATAAAAACAAAGCCTCGACTGTTCACAGACTTTATGTTCCACTCCAGATTAGTTTAACCCACTACTCTCTTCTGAGTGACTTACTTGGCATTCTGGGTCAACTGCTGAACTTGTATCAACAGCATCCTCAACTACTTCCTATAGTAAAAAGAACATCTGCACTGCTTTGTGTTTTAGCTGATAGTTAGTTCTAATGACATATGCATGCAAATTGTTACTCTTGTGATCTGTCTTTGATGAAAATGATAAAATTTTTAAAGGTTAAACTCTGCCAAACTGGTTTAATGTATAAGATCTATACTGACTAGAGGCCTACATTTCCAGAGACGTTTCCCCTCAGAAATTCAAAGAAATAAGACACAGTTGGTGATTTCTCAGTGTATGCTTGAAAGGAATTATCTCTTTAAGACCCAACTCTTCCTTTGGGTTGACTGTGCACAATTCTTTTTGACCTTTGGTCATGACACCTGGAATGATATAATCACAAGCTGGCTTTAATATAGGGTCATATTACAGGTTTCAGGAAGGCTAACAGCATATATTTCACCATGGAAGTCTCAAGGGGAGACACACCAATAACTTCAATTTACTCCCCCATTTTATTCTACAAAGTCTACACAATACTATGAAATTCCAAGGTGGGCTTTTAGCACATATTAACATTTACAATATCATTCACTAAGAGATCAACATTTTATAAACATTACCTCATTAACTGAGAGGCAAGTAAGCAATTACACAATGCCTTGCATATGGTAGATGCTCAATAAATGTTTGAATAAATGGATAGTAGTTTTGCCTAGAGAGAAGAGGAAAAGGAAGAAATGATAGTACTTCATAACAAGATATCTACATGCCAACAATAAAGTAGGCGTGGCACCTTAATTAGATCTAGCTATTGATCCTGGCATAAAAAGGACAGTTAGGATTTGCCTAACTAAAGACTGATCTATATAACAACACAAATAAGAAAGTTTCTGACGCTAAATAATGATCACAACTTTAATTATAAATAGATTGCAAACCTTATACAAAGAAATCTCATTCTTATGGTCTCACAAGTGATAATCCATGTGGTCTTTGCTGCTAAATAAACTCATCAGTACTAAAGATGAGCAGCAAGTCTATTCTAAAATCATTCATAGCTGAAATGCTATTTTCCTGCACCAGAAAAAAAATCCAGTTTGGTGTATTAGGATTTCAAGACCCCGACTGGTATCTAGTAATATGCAAACCCTATGTGGATTTCACAAATCCTGTGGAACAGTTGTTTTCAGAGAAAAAACTGAGAGGATCTGAGGTAGTAGTTATATCTGAATGCAATAATGCTGAATATCACATTCTACATATAAGCATAAGGAGATAACTAAGGAACACATGGTATACTGAAGGGGAAAAGTTTACTCCTAATCTCAAAGGTCACAAAAGAAGAAAATAGCAATCAAAAAATACAATTCTAACATTTATAAAAGACCGTTAACACAGAGACAAGCTGAGGCCTGTTTTAGAATTACTAATGCTAATGTGAAAATTCTTTGTATTGGAATATTAGAATTTTCTCTCTCTAAAACAATCACAGTTGGGCTGGGCACAGTGGCTCACACCTGTAACCCCAGCATTTTGAGAGGATGAGGCGGCAGAATCGCTGGGGCCCAGGAGTTTGACACCAGCCTGGGCAATAAAGAGAACCTGTACCTACATAAAATTTTGTTTAAACATCAGCCAGGCACGGTGGCATGAGCCTATAGTTCCAGCTACTTGGGAGGCTGAGGCAGAAGGATCATTTGAGCCCAGGAGGTCAAGGCTGCAGTGAGCTGTGATCACAAAACTGCACTCCAGCTTGGGTGACAGAGTAAGACCCTGTCTCTAAAAAATAAACGAAATTTTTAAAACAAACCAAAAAAATCACTGTTTATATGTCATCATACCAACCAAAAATCCCTGTATCCCTAAGTCTATTTTCCATTCTGCACTGTATTAAGAACTTAATTGTGCATGATACTATGTACAAATTACTTCAAGAGCCATGAAAATCTTGCTCCCTTCCATCAACTTGAAGGGAAATTCAAACCAGTAAGAAAGAAGTGACACTGGTGAGAAAAGCATTTCTATTTAAATATCAAAATGGTATAACAAAACCATACAACTTACAAAAAAAAAAAACTGGTTTTCTATAAGTTTAATATTGTTATCCTATTAAACAAACATTCACTATCTGTTTTGGTGAGTCTAATGAAAAGCAGCTGAAAAGAATTAAAAATAAAACAAACCAGTTATCACAGGAAAAATTCTACTGGGAGGTAAGTTATAATTTATTTTTGAATTTAAATTCCTCTAAATAGACACAAATATCTGATGCTACTTGGAGAAAGAAGAGATGTTTGGGCCCCCATTCAGTTAAAATATTCAAATAATGCTGATAAAAGTTTCTAACCCAAGGAATATTGCCCAGAGAAATTTTACCCTGATTAATAGATGGTAAACTAAAACAAAAAATATTTGCATTTGGCACATCTAGCGAAAAGGCTAATGACTTACTTGAAGTATAGGTCTTTGAAGGTGAAATGCGTTTCTACAATTCCTGTGGTCTTCACTCTTGTCCGAAGAACATCTTGCTGAGTTGGAATGTAGTTAGATTGGGATATTCTATCCAGATCATTTAGGTAACTAAATAAAGACACATTTACTTTTACTTGGTGAAGCCAACCATGTGCATAGCAAATCAACAGACTAAAGTAGTTCCTACTCTAAACCTGTTACTAGTTACTCAAATGGCAAAACAGAATTAGATCTTCAGTATCACAGAAATTCTAAGAAGCCAGGCCATGGTGGCTCAATGCCTGTAATCCCAACACTTTCGGAGGGCAAGTCAAGAGGATCGCTTGAGGCCAGGAGTTCAAGACCAGCCTGGGCAACATAAAGAGACCCCTGTCTCTACAAAGTATTTTTAAACTTAGCTAAGCATGGTGGCACATGCCTGTAGTCCTAGCTAATCCTGTGCCACTGTACTCCAGTCTAAATGACAGACATCCCCGTTTATTAAAAAAAAAAAGAAAGGAATAAGAAAAAACATTAATACGCCACAGGACAATTAAAATATAGTCTATATATATTAACAAAAGTAGGTTTAATTCTACAGAATTAAACTGTGAAGGCCAACTAAAAAAATTAAAATAGAACAGGAAATGTTCTTATTAAAGAAAAATTCCTGAAATGTAATACTAAGTTAACTGTGCATTGTACAATACCAAAACCAAACTATACCAACAGTGCTCAGACAATTAACAGGTCACTGTGTGTTTAACCATTTGACAGGACATTAGAGAATGGTGTTTGATTTACTAAAATTAAGAGAACTATAGTCAGTAAGAATTAACATTTTCAGTATTAATTAAGAATATCAGGCCGGGCGCAGTGGCTCACGCCTGTAATCCCAGCACTTTGGGAGGCCGAGGCGGGTGGATCACGAGGTCAAGAGATCGAGACCTTCCTGGTCAACATGGTGAAACCCCGTCTCTACTAAAAATACAAAAATTAGCTGGGCATGGTGGCATGTGCCTGTAGTCCCAGCTACTTGGGAGGCTGAGGCAGGAGAATTGCTTGAACCCAGGAAGCGGAGGTTGCAGTGAGCCGAGATCGCGCCATTGCACTCCAGCCTGGGTAACAAGAGCGAAACTCCGTCTCAAAAAAAAAAAAAAAAATTAAGAATATCTTCAGTAAACAAGAGTTGAGGAGGTTTGGGGTTTTTTTAATCTAAACAAAAAACAAATTGTAAATACCTCCAAAAAAATTAATTTGTTCAGGGAAATAATTAAAGACCGCTTCAAAACTATATTCTTTGCTGATTCCAGGCTAGAAAACTGATGAGGAGATGGCACCAATATAAGTGAATCATTAATATCTATGAAACAAAATACTATCACTAATGTAAAGATGCAAGCTTAGATCAACAGTTACAAAAATACTATAATGTAAGCACATGTAGTTAGAGGATTCAGAGCTTTCTGAATGAATGATGAAAAAAATCAACTATAATCCATCTTTGATGACCACTGGGAGAATTATTTAAGCTATCAATACCTGCAAGTAAAATATGTTATTAAAAGGTAGGCAAGAATCCTGAAATATTTCTAAAGCCAAGTTCTCACTGAAAGAATAAACAAGTTTTCAAATACAGTCATGTGCCACCTAACAATGTTACGGTCAACAGCAGACTGCATAAATGTATGACAGTGATCCTGTACGATTATAATGGAGCTGAAACATTCCCAGCCCCTAGTGACATCATAGCCGTTGTACTACCTTTTTATGTTAAGAGCTGTTGAGATATACAAATACCATTGTGTTACCACTGCTACAGTACTTAGTACAATAACATGCTGTACAGGTTCACAGCATAGGAGCAACAGGCTATACCATATAGCTTAGGTAGACAGTAGGCTATAACATCTTTTCTGTGTACGTATACTCTACAATGTTCGCACGATGACAAATCACCTAATGATGCATTTTCAGAACGTATCCCTGTCCTTATGCACAACCTGCCTATATAATTTCTTCTTGTAACAATTTAAGCTAGAATGAGGATGTGAAAAATAATAATATTGGAGAAAATACCTTAATGCTTAAAAGTGCCCTCATCTTTTAAGGATACAGATAACGAATGCTCACCAGGCCCCGCAAAAGTACATTTAAAAAAATACATTCTGAATTTAGGTTTTATAAATAAGTATGTGTACAGAGGTAAAATAGGATAACATATAACAGCTTAATACAATTATTCATTATAAAGTCTCTAAAACTCTGTTAACACTCGAGATAATGCCCCTGATAAAAAGATACTTCAACTTCATTCCATGAGTCAATCATCTCTTTCTATACAGTCTCCTATTGTGATCTGACAAAAGATTTATTAGTGGTGACTAGTACCAGAGAAATCCATAATGCAGCCCAGACACAGAGAGCTAGCTGCATAAAAAGGAATACCACAATTCTAATTTCCCTCTCTAGCTGGCTATCAGTGCCAAGCCCTTACACAGAGGGAACTTATGAGATGGAACAGATTCAGAACCCAGCCGCAATAGATGTCTCTCCTCCTTTACTTGCTTATTATAAACATGCTATGGAACAGATTCTGCGGTGCGAGGTCTCCCATCTACATTCCAAGAGGGAACTTTTTTCTCCAAATCATACAAATGACCAAGGGCTCTATAATCCTAAATTTAGACAATTTTTATAAAGCATTATATAGACTTCTAAGAGTGTCTATTACTTAAACATTTCCTTAAGGATGGGCACTAAACTTTCTCTGTTGTCACCAAGTTATTCTGTTATAAAAAATTACTTACTATGAAGCAGAATCATTGAGCTGATATTCCCTGGATCTGCTGAAGCAAGCTTGTACCCCACCATCTCGCCATAACCGTTTAATCACTCCTGCTAGTTCTGGAGTCATGACTCCTTCTTCAGCACTGCCAGCTAAAACAAATAATTGCCGGGCATCATCCTGAAGAAAGCAGTTAAGAAAGAGACAGATGACTCTCCATTTCTTTAAGACTTGATGATAGTCTCTTTAAAACATACACACATTACATGTTATTTTAAAAGAGGTGTTGTTACAGAGACCTTTTCTGACAGGCCAGCATAACGGATTATATAATTAAGTCTCTCCTCATTCTCATTCCACTACAGTTTTAAGTCCAGAACTAAGGTGAGGAATTGTTTTACTACCCCACCACTCCTCCACACACCACCATCCCCAGAAAAGATCACTTCCGGCAAGCCCACAAATCTCCATCCAGATTGCTAATAATTTTTCAGAGAAAAAAACTGGTTTATGAGACAGGCTTATGTAAAACATTCCCGTTCTATTAAAGAAAGCCTACAATAAAAATAGAAATAAAAAGACTAGCACATAAGAGGTAAAGTCGAGAGTAAAACATTAATCAAGTTTCAGAAAAAAGTATCCTCTTCCTCACCTTCAGCCCAGACAGCAGAACAAGAAGAGGAGATGGAGGAACTTAAGAAGTCTAGATTGTGCCACTGCACTCCAGCCTGGGCAACAAAAGCGAAACTCTGTTTAAAAAAAAAAAAAAGTCTAGAAGCCTAATGGGGGAAATAAATCCCTCAGGAAAACATTCAAACAGTCCCTAGATTTCCCTAAAGCAGTAATAATAATGTTCTAACTGAGAGAGGGAAAGAAAGGCAGCAGGAGGAAAAGAAAGTAACCAAGACAGCTGTGATCAAAACTTCATGAGTCAGCCAGGCGCAGTGGCTCACACCTGTACCCAGCACTTTGTGAGGCCAACACAGGCGGATCACAAAGTCTGGAGTTCAAGACCAGCCTGGCCAACATAGCGAAACCCTGTCTCTACTAAAAATACAAAATTAGCTGGGTGTGGTGGCACACATCTGTAGTCCCAGGTACTCAGGAGGCTGAGGCAGGAGAATCACTTGTACCCAGGAGGTGGAGGTTGCAGTAAGCCGACATAGTGCCACTGCACTCCAACCTGGTGAAAGAGCAAGACTCCATCTCAAACAAAACAAAACTTAACTTGACTGAGTCATAGCCATAGTTTCTATTTTTTTCTTCTCCCGCCTCAGCCTCCCAAGAAGTTGGGATTACAGGCATCTGCCAGCACCCATAGCTGATTTTTGTATTTTTAGTAGAGACGTAGTTTCGCCATGCTGGCCAGGCTGGTCTTGAACTCCTGACCTCAAGTGATCCACCTGCCTCGGCCTCCCAAAGTGCTGGGATTATAGGAGTAAGCCACCAGGCCTGGCCACAGCCATAGTTTTCTAGGTGATTACAGTTTTTAAACGTAAAATATGTGAGAGAGAGAGAGAGAGAGAGAGAGGACAAAAAAGGACTATAAGATTTTGTTTTGCTTTATTCTTTTTTTTTGAGACAAAGTCCCACTCTGTCACCCAGGCTAGAGTGCAGTGATATAATCTTGGCTCACTGCAACCTCTGTCTTTAGGGATTCTCCTGCCTCAGCCTCCTGAGTAGCTGGGATTATAGGTGAGCAGCACCACATCTGGCTAATTTTTGTACTTTTAGTGGTTGGCTAGGTGCGGTGGCTCACATCTGTAATCCCAGCACTTTGGGAGGCTGAGGTGGGCAGACCACGAGGTCAGGAGTTTGAGACCAGTCTGTTTTGCTTTATTCTATCCATCCCTACTTGTCAGTTTAAAAATAAACACAGGTCTCATGGGATGATTTTCCCAACCACATCAAATATTTGTCTACCTTGAGAGATTCCAAATAACTATAAAAATAAAGAATTTAAAAAGCATGTAACATGCAAAGAAAAAGTAAAGGAGAAAGGGAAGCAATCATTTGTATCTTAAGTAGTCATCAGGACAAAATAAACTAACAAGCAAGTCATTTCAGACCACAGGTGAACTCACAACCAAGAACTCCTAAGACTTGTGAATTACCAGAACTTGTGCAGCCACCTTAGCAAAAAAAACCACCCACAGTGCACTCAAATTATTTTTGCCGAACTCTGGGTCTCCAGCTCTAACGGTTTTTACTTAGTAATATTTCCTCCTTTAAGATCCTTTCCTGTATTCTTTCTAGTAATATTTAGGCTCAACCCTCATTTAGCTTCTGAAATCAGGTGCATTCAGGGAGGTACGGCAGTAGACTAGGCTCAACTCTCTATGAAACCTTAGCTAAGATCTATATGGCCCTCCCTTTCTTTTCAAAGATAAAATTTTAAACAATGAGAAAAGTTGAAATATTAGACAAATTGGCAAACATACTCAACAGTGAGAATGTCCTATATATATATACGTCCTTCTACATGTATATGCATGGTGCTTTAACATTTGAACACTTTATAATCCCTTGCTTCTGAAATTTGGCCTATACTCACGCAAGCATTCAAATAACCTTATTAAGCACGGCTTTAAAAAGAAAGAAACCAGGATTCTAATTTTAGAAACTTCAAAAGAGAGAGAATTACTACTACTTTTTTTGCTGTCCTGACTCTATAAATATTCTTTTAGGAGGAAATGCTTTTTTCTTATCACTTAATTTCTTTCACTGACTTGCTCTTGCTTCCTCACAATAAACCCTCTCTAAAGGTCTATAAAGAAGCCCCTCTTTACAATAAACTTCACACATCCACACTTAAGCAGATGTGAAAAAGGAACCTATTCCACACCCAGTTCTATTTTTTTTTCCATTCACACTCTCTAGCCAACTATAAAAAACTAGAGGAGAGGCCGGGCACAATGGCTCACACCTGTAATCCCAGAACTTTGGGAGGCCAAGACAGGTGGATTACCTGAGGTCAGGAGTTCGAGACCAGCCTGGCCAACATGGTAAAACCTCGTCTCTACTAAAAATACAAAAATTAGCCAGGGATGGTGGCAGACGCCTGTAATCCCAGCTACTTGAGAGGCTGAGACAGGAGAATTGCTTGAACCCAGGAGGCGGAGGTTGCAGTGAGCCGAGATCATGCCATTGCACTCCAGCCTGGGCAAGAAGAGTAAAACTATCTCAAAAAGAAAAAGAAAAAAAAACTAAAAGAGAATAAGAGAGGAGCTACATATATAAATCCTTACACATAGAAGAAAAAAAAAGAAACTTTTAAAAAGTATATAGGATTATAGATTAGGTTGTGAGGACACTGAAAAGCTGGATGATTTAGCAGGCCTCAGAGGGATTAATGATGTCAACTGCATCTGGTAACACAGGAGAGTTAGGACCCAAAGATTAATGACAATTGATTTGATAAAGGAAAGAAATGAAAGGGTAGGGAGAGAAATAAAGGAAGATAGACGGTGGGGGAAAAGATTAAAGAGGGAAAGAAAAAAGGGACAAACTAAAAGAATAAATGACTGAGATGGAGAAAAAGCCAACAGAGAGAGGGAAGAGAATAAATACAGTACTACTGATCAGTAATGAGATACAACGAATACAACAGAGAACTAGAGTTAGGTGACAGGGAGAAATGAGAAAAGGGAGGAAGAAAATAAGACCAAAAATAGAGCTGATATGAAGAAGAAAAAGAGGAAAAGAAGGAAAGAAAAGCAGAAGGTAAAAGAGGGAATAGAAAAGGGTAAGATAAGGATAAAGGCTTCATTTATTTTCACTTAAACTGCCAAACTTCCCTGCTCGGAGGCATAAAAAAAGTCTCTATGTGATATATTTTACAAAAATATAGAAGTCACATTCACGTATTTTCTTATTTTTTGATGCTCCTTTCCCATTTTACCATCCCTAATCTAGCCCTTCTTCCTTTAGGCCATTTCTAAGATACTTTCTAGTCTAACACTGTCCAACTGTGACCCACCTTTCAGTATTTCCCCTCGACAATTTCCTCTCTTTTGATCAAATATAAATTTGCATTTGATAAGTTGGGAGTAGCTTAGAGTTCCTAAGTGACTTCACAGACATATAGGTTTTGCCTTTCCAGGCAGACTTCCCAAGTCATTTTCTTTTATTTCTCCATGACATGTAAATACAACACTCTGAACATAGGTAGTGAGTTCCTTAGATGTAAGAAATAATTCTATAATTTCTCAGCCTTCTCTGGAATTTAGCTGATATCAAAGATCTCCTGCCTTCATTTTGGCCCCCTCTCCACTGGCACAAAACATCCTAATCCTAATTACAAATGCCCTAATTTTACAAACTAGATCTTCAGGGTCCACTAAGTATTACTATAATTAAGTAACTTTTTAAATAGCTGACATGTGCAAGGCATTAAAGAATTATACTAGGGCATGGTATACTCCAATTCTATAGCTTAAGGGTCCATGTGGTATACAGTATCTGACTTAGATATTCAAAAATGTGGACCTAAGGGTCCATGTGGTATACAATATCTGACTTAGATATTCAAGAATGTGGACTTAGGGTTCATGATCGTACAGAATTTGTTCTGGGAGACTGATTTTGGCCTTTAATCTTGTAAACCTCAAAAAGCACAGCTACGTATCATGGCAACCTTTCTCGTAGATTATTTTAATATACTATTATCAACGACTATAAAAGTAAACAGTGCTGTTTAAAAATAATAATAATAAAAGCAACTGAATAGAACAGTTATCTCAGAAGCCTACAGTACATCCACAGAATCCCATTTCCTAGACTCCTCTTGGGGTGGTTATAGCTAACACCTTCTAAAGCAGATTGCTAACATTTCTCAAGTGAGCACAAAGTATTTTGCTACATTTTATCTTGTTGCTTAAACTCATTTCTCTAAAACATGAAGCAAAAATTTTGCTTAACTGTGTCTGCTGAATAAGAGCAAGCAAAGAGGAAATGAGCAACACTTACTGCCCTGGCAGCTTCCCCAAAGTCAATCTTTAGCCGTCCCATGGCTCTGATGATTGCAATGATGGACTGTATAGTATTGCTGTAGACAACTACTTTATATTGTTTACATTCATCCTCTGAATAGCCATCCTCATGAATGATTCTTTAAAACAAAGAAAACCACAAGTCAATACCATGGACCTAAAATGAAAAGATATTATGGACTTTTTATGCATTAGGAGAAATTTTAGTCTAACAAAACACCATGTTCCAACTTACTTCATCTGTTTCACAATGGTGCTTTTACCAGATTCTCCAGCACCTGAAAGAAAAGAAAGCCAGACTTTGAATTTATCTGTAATTAACATAAAAGTATGATATCAACATGAATGATAACTCTGCTTATCACTGATGGAAACCACAGGTCTGAGGGAAAATTTTGGTGAGGCTTTCATGTCTATCAAAAAAAACTATGGAGCTTCTCTACTACAGATTTTGCTTTCTTTACATAACTCAGCAACCAAGTATAATTTATTCAAAGTGCCCTAGGGCTTGCTTGATATCGTTTGTGTAAAATAAGCATACCCAAGGACAGACAGCAACATAAACTTTTGGAGGAACTCATTCACTACATAAAACATGATATAAACACTGAACATGGCAAAAATGAAATGATTATTTTTTGGTCTATTCATTTTTATTAGTTCCTCTGTTGCCTCCTGCCCATACCAGAGGAATGTTCTAAGAGCAATCCTATCAGTCATAGGACTAAAGATGTTTCAAACAGAAGCAGAGAAGGCATTGTTCCTATCACTTGCTCATCATATGCCATCTTAAGACCACCCCTCCCTCCTTAGCCAGCTGGAATCACTTTAAACAAATGACCACAAATGTCAAGCTGGCCTTCTGAACTCCCTGACAAATCTACCTGCTAGATCTTCCCTAGTCAATTCATTTTCCAATCTTCCAAGATGCTTATATCACACCATCTCCTCTCTCTCAAATTTTATAAACCCCTTCCCACTTCTGACTCTCAGCTGATGATCCTGCCCTACTTTACTGTAAAATTTAAAGCAATCAGAAAAAACTACCTCATTTTCCCACAACCATATCTAACAGTCTATCTGTACCTCCATTAATATTCTCTACCAGCCAAGAGTGGTGGCTCATGCCTGTAATCCCAGCACTTTGGGAAGCTGAGGCAGGCGGATCATGAGGTCAAGAGATCAAGACCATCCTGGCCAACACGATGAAATCCCGTCTCTACTAAAAATACAAAAATTAGCTGGGCATGGTGGCACACACCTGTAATCCCAGGTACTCAGGAGACTGAGGCAGGAGAATTGCTTGAACCCGAGAGGCGTAAGTTGCAGTGAGCCGAGAGCATGCCACAGCATTCGAGCCTGGTGACAGAGTGAGACTCTGTCTCTCTCTCTCTCTATACACACACACACACACACACACACACACACACACATAGTCTACATTTATCAATGGATGAAAAGTCTGCCCATGTTTTAAGATCAACTTCTCCCCTTGTGCACCTTCATTTTACCTACTCAAGGTCATGACTGCTGCAATTTTCCATATTTCCCACGTCTCAAATATTTTTTCTCTTTCCACTGGGTCATTCTCATCAGCATACAAACTTACTACACTGTTTTCCATCTTTAAATCAACACACATACACAACTCTAACTCTCCTTGACCCCACACATTTTCTTCTAGCTACCACTCCATTTTCTCTATCTCTCTTTACAGCAAAACTCCTCTAATGTGTCATCTGCACTCACTGCCTCCAATTTTGCATATCCAATTCTCTCCTTCAGCTATGCTAATCAGGCTTTCATCCCCACCACTCTACTGAAACCACTTCTCGAGGTCTCCAAAAACTTCCATCTTGACAAACCCAGTTGGTCAATTCTTGGTGGTCATCTTAGACTCTCAAGTAGAATTTGTCTAAGTTGAAACATTTTCTTCACTAGACAGGCTTCTAGCCAACACACCCTCTAGGTTTGATTCCTACTTCACTCCTCAATCTCCTCTGTCCAGTTTCTGCTTTTTTTTTTTTTTTTTTTTAAGGTGAAGTCCTGCTCTGCAGCGCAGGCTGGAGTGCAATGGCATGATCTTGGCTCACCACAACCTCTGGCTACCGGGTTCAAGTGGGTCTCCTGTTTCAGCCTCCTGAGTACCTGGGATTACAGGCACCTGCCACAACACCTGGATAATTTTTGCACTTTTAGTAGAGACAGGGTTTCTCCATGTTGGCCAGGCTAGTCATGAACTCCTTCTGACCTCAGGTGATCGCCCACCTCAGCCTCCCAGAGTGCTAGTACTAGAGGCCTGAGCCACCAGGACAGGCCCAGTTTCTGAATTCTAAAGGCTGTATTGCTTCAGGGCTCCCTCCCAGGCCCTTTTACCTATCTAAACTCATTGTCTAAATTATCTAATCTCATGGTCTTTTTTTTCTTTCTGGAGACAGACTCTTGCTCTGTCGCCCAGGCTGGAGTGTAGTGGCGCAATCTCGACTCATTGCAACATCTGCCTTCCAGGTTCAAGTGATTCTTGTGTCTCAGCCTCCTGAGCAGCTGGGACTACAGGCACGCGCCACCACACCTGGCTAATTTTTGTATTTTTAGCAGAGATAGGGTTTCACCATGTTCGCCAGGCTGCTCTCGAATTCCTGGGCTCAAGCAATCCATCTTCCTCGGCCTCTCAAAGTGCTGGAATTACAGAATTGAGCCACGGTACCCGGCCCTAATCTCATGGTTTAAATACTATTTATAAACTGATCATAACAGTTAATATCTAGTGAGTATCTTGTGCCACACTGTTCGAAGCACTTTTTAAAAAACTAATTTAATCCTCACAATAACCCTATGAGGTAGATATTATTATCCCCATTTTACAGATGAGATAAATGATGCACAGAGATGTCAAGTAACTTGCCTATAATTACACAGTTAGTAAGTGGCAGAACTGAAATTTGCATTCATTCAGTTTGGCTACAAAGCTGATGTATACTACGTCTATACTAATAATTTCCAAATTTAGATCTCTAATCTTGGCTTCTTTCTTTTTTTGAGACGGAGTCTCACCCTGTTGCCCAGGCTGGAGTGCAATGGTGCGATCTCAGCTCACTGCAACCTCCACCTCCTGAATTCAAGCCATTCTCCTGCCTCAGCCTCCCGAGTAGCTGGGATCACAGGCACGTGCCACCAGGCCTGGCTAATTTTTGTATCTTTAGTAGAGACAGAGTTTCACCATGTTGGCCAGGCTGGTCTCGAACTCCCGACCTAATGCTCTGCCTGCCTCAGCCTCCCAAAGTGCTGGGATTATAGGCGTGAGCCACCACACCCAGCCTAATCTTGGCTTCTAACCTTGGCTCCAGACTCATATATCTAAACTAGCTACCTGATATTAGATTTCTAGTAGGCACCACAAACCTAAAATGCTCAAAACTGAGTTACTGATTCCTCAACTCACAAATCCTGCTCCTCCCTCAGTCTTCTCATTCCAGTAAATGACACCAACATTCATCAGTTGCTCAGGCCAAAAATGGCAAGTGGTATGTGACTAACATGCAGATAAGACAAGGATGCCAGTGCCAATCTGTATATTAAATATTAGTAAAGCTTAATTTAAAAAAATAAAACTATATAAATAGTTAATATAATAGTTTTAACAATTTGTTCTCGCACATTAGAAACCATAGGCCTAGAGCACTGCAAAAGCTTCCTAAATAGTCCAGTGCTTCAGACCTTGCCTTTTTTACAGTCAGTTTGCCAGTCAGTAAGCAGGTGGAATAAACTTTGTAAAGTGTAAATCAGATCATGTCACATGATCTCCAATTACACTCAAAATCCATGGGCATTACGGTGCAATATACTCTGGCCCCTGCCTACCTCTTTACCCTCATCTCTTGTTACTCTCCATTTTGTCTTCACTGCTCTTGTCAGACCAGCATTCTTGCTTTTCCTCCAACATACCAAACCGGTTCTTACTGAGTTAGGTCCTGATTCTGTCTTTCCTGTCTTTGTGTTTACTATTACCCGAAATGAGTTTTGCAAGATTTTCTTCTTTGCAGGAACAGCTTTTCCTGACTAATCTATCTAAATAGCTCCAACCCCATCACATTCTCTCCCTTTATTCTATTATATATTTTTCATAGCACGTACCACTTATTCATGTGACAGACTGGCTCATTTCTTATCTTCCTCACTAAAACATAAGCTCTATGAAGGCGTATTCATCCCTGCATTCCCAGGGACTTAAACTGGCCATGACATAAATTAGCTACTCAAATAAACATTGTTGAAAAATAAATGACTAATATTTAATAACCATGATTCTTTACTAAGTATTTCTCAACTCTGCTAATCAAGAGTTAATTAAAATCCAAATATAAAAATCCTAGACAAGTACATTCTTACAGAATCAAAAGGTACATTTATATATGACCTTGTTCTCATTACATAATCAATGATCAGGGGTAGTACTAAATAGTTAATATTCAAGTAGCACATATTAATATCAGAATCAATTTCTACCTATCTCATTAATCCTATCCTATGGCTGTGCTGATTAAAAAAAAAAAACACTCTGTTACCCTACCTCTCTCACATTTTTCCAAGGCTCCTTGAGAAAATGCCAGTTTGCCTTTCCCTTTATTGTTGCACTAGTATCGTCTCCTGAGCTTCCAGTTCTGTTTCTTTAAAGAAAAGGTGCCTTGGCAGGGTGCAGTGGCTCACGCCTGTAATCCCAGCACTTCAGGAGGCCAAGGCTGGTGTCTTACCTGAGGTCAGGAGTCCGAGACCAGTCCTGTCCAACATGGTGAAACCCTGTCTCCACTAAAAATACAAAAAATACCTGGGCATGGTGATGGGCACGTGTAATCACAGCTACTTGGGAAGCTGAGGTATGAGAACCACTTGAACCCAGGAGGCAGAAGTTGCAGTGAGCTGAGATCATGCCATTGCACTTCAGCCTGGGCGATAGATCGAGATACTGCCTCAGAAAAAAAAAAAAAAGGCACCTCTCGCTGCCCACAGAATACGGATTTGTTTCAGTGGTTGTTCCGGGGGTCATTTTATACAAATAAAGAGTGAATCATTTTATACAAAGTCTCTGACCCACTCAGCTTCTAGACCACAACAAAGGGTGCCAGCATCTTATCCATCTTCCAAGTATGAAATCTAAGAGCCATTTGGAAACCATTCAGTTCTCTTCTCTCCTTACCAAGCTGTAACAAAATCCTCTCTCCTTACGCATTTCTCAAATTAATCCTTTCTATCCTTCACATGTCTAAGCCTGATGTTGCACCTATTATATGTTACTGCTGTAATTTTCTGAAGCTTCCAGCTCAAATCAAAGTCCCTCTCCCTTCTCATCAACTCCAAGTGGCACTATTTTTTTTTTTTTCCAAGTGGCACTATTTATTTACTTATTTAAAGAGGGAGAGAGTCTCTCACTCCATCACCCAGGCTGGAGTACAATGGTGCAATCTCAGCTCACTGCAACCTCTGCCTCCTGGGTTCAAGCAATTCTCCTGCTTCAGCCTCCCAAGCAGCTGGGATTACAGGCACCCACCCCAAGTGGCACTATTTTTAAAACCATCAGTTTATCTAATAATTCTCCAAATTATTGAAACACTTTCCATAATCCTTTCTTATTAGGTCTGGGCTCTTCACTTTTACCTCATTCTCTGTGCTCCATTGTTCTAGCAGTAAGCTCCTGTTTCATGATACCTCATTGTTGCATCTTTCCCAAGCTGCTTCCTATATTCCATCTCCCTACCCCGCAACACACGTGGTATTTGGAACTTCCTAATTTTACCTGTGTCTTTTATCTAACTATCTTCAAAAATTTATCACAACTTTAAGAAGAGACTCATTTGCCCATCTTCAATACACTAGGGAAGTAATAGTTGAAATACAAAGAATGGGACAGATGCAAAGGATATTGCAAAGACAGCATCTATGGTTTGGAAAGGGAGGAACTGAAGAGGACTCTAGACAGAATAGAGATGGAACTGGGCAGTGGGGTAGTACATACAGGGAAGAAAAAGTTGGAAAGGTCCCATAAATAGGAGGAAATAGGATCCATTCAACATAGAAGCTTTATCCTTAAAAGGATATCCTAAATAAGTAGGAAAGAAGGATGAGAGGCAAAGTCACAGAAATTTTTGAGAATAAAAGGAAGGAAGGAAGCCATGTTAGTCTCACTCTCAATAAAGTAGGCAAGGCAATCTGCAGAAAATAAAGGGAGAGGATTCATTTAGAAAATGATCTGGGGACAGGGCATAGTTGGCTCACATGTATAATCCTACCACTCTGGGAGGCCAAGGCAGGAGGATCACTTGAGGCCAGGAGTTTAAGACCAGCCTAGGCAACATAGGCAAACCTCATCTCTACCAAAAAAAAAGAAAACAAGAGTAACACAAAAAGTTAGCTAGGCTTGGTAGCACGCATCTATAGTCCCAGCTACTCGGGAAAATCTCTTGAGCCCAGGAGTTCAAGGCTGCAGTGAGTTACAACTGTGCTACTGCACTCCAACCTGGGCACAGAGCAAGACTTTGTCTCCACAAAAGGAAAATCATCTGCATTTATTTACAGTTTGGATACATAATCATCAAACTGTTAGACAAAAAAAAAAAAAAAATTTACCAGTAAGTGCTCTAATGTAGAATCACTGTATTTACCTAAACATGTTCCTTTCTTTTTTTGAGACGGAGTCTCGCTCTGTCACCAGGCTGGAGTGCAGCGGCGTGATCTCAGCTCACTGCAACCTCTGCCTCCCAGGTTCAAGCAATTCTCCTGCCTCAGCCTCCTGAGTAGCTGGGACTACAGGCATGTACCACTATGCCTAGCTAATTTTTGTATTTTTAGTAGAGATGGGGTTTCACCATGTTGGCCAGGATGGTCTTGATTTCTTGACCTCATGATCCGCCCGCCTCGGCCTCCCAAAGTGCTGGGATTACACGTGTGAGCCATCACACCCGGCCAATTATTTTTATTTTTAGTAGAAACGAAGTCTCACTATGTTGCCCAGGCTGGCCTCAAACTCCTGAGCTCAAGCAATCCTCCTGCCTTGCCTCCCAAAGTGCTGGGACTACAGGGGTGAGCCACTGCACCCAGCCACATGTTCTTAATTGTATTTTTAAAAAGGTCTTTGAGCAGGCACCGTAGCATATGCTCTCCACCTCTCAATAACATATATTACAGATGGGTATGCAAAGTGAGAGGCGGTGATAATTTCTTTGCAAGATAATTTTAAAACAAGGCCCAAAGTGAATGGAATTTGGAACTGCTAAAACAAATAAAACAATTATCATATATGAGCAAACTCATTCAGCTGACATATAGACTGATTTTTAAAAATTAACCCTGACAGATGGCTGATTCTCAAAAGCACTGTCCCCTGAAGCCTTCTCTTTTTTCTCTTTCATCTGACTAAAGCCAGTTCAAAGAAGGTACATGAGTATATTATGTGAATTTCTATTTCTGTGCCTTCAAGCACAGTGAATTTCCTCATCTGAATGGGGGTCAATAGAAAATGCTCAAAACAGTGCCTGATACATAGTAAATGTTCAATAAATGTTAGCTAACTATTACATATGAATAACATTTTCTATGTTGAGAATATCACCAAGTAATGTAAAGCCCCGCAAGGTTTCATTTAATAATAACTTAGATACTGATGTTGGTTCAAAATCCCAGTAAAAATGGTATAACTATTTAGCAGTAGTTTCATAGTAATAAAATCCTAGATAGAATCTGGATTCACACACTTGAACAGCAACTTATGACTTAAAAGTTACAGCAAACTATAATATATCAAAGTATTAGTCATTTTCTTCATCCTACCCTGAAGAACAAAAACACTCTTCCTTAAATGTATTTTCAGCCCCAGATATTCCTGTCTACCACCACCTCTCCAACACTTTTCATCCATTTATACCTCTATGGTTTTTCCTTAAAGCTTCCTCACAGGTCTCTACACCACTACCACCTGAGATAGTGGTTATTCTAGAGGTACCGGAAACATCTCCCCTTCCTTTTAAATACTGGTTTCTAGAGAGAAACCTTACAATTTTTAATAACAGGATTATAACTAGAGCATAGTCCTCTTCCAGAAGTCTGGACAGCCAAGTCTCAGTATGGAACTATTTTGAGATAATCTTCGAGTCAGTGCTAGACCGAGACTCTCTCTTCTATGGGCCCCCATTATCAGATATATAGGAATATACGACTAGAATAGGCACAGACAGTCCCTCTCTCACGGCAGGCTGGAAGTGTGATCAGCAAATAAAACTGATTTTTTTGCTAACTTGTTCTCACCTTTTATTTACAACAGAAAAGGAAAAAGAATTGTGAGTATCTATAACTAAAGGAGCACAGTCCATGCTATTTCAATAGGAGTACCTACTGCTCCTACTTAATTCCTTTTATTAACAGGTAGAAGTATCTAACGCTAAAAATTCAAAGTAAGGTTAAAAATGACATTTCAGGCTGGGTGTGGTGGCTCATGCCCATAATCCCAGCACTTCGAGATGCTGAGGTGGGTGGATCAGCTGAGGTCAGGAGTTTGAGACCAGCCTAGCTAACATGGTGAAACCCTGCCTCTACTAAAAATACAAAAATTAGCTGGGGTGCAGCAGCGTGTGCCTGTAATCCCAGCTACTCAGGAGGCTGAGGCAGGAGAATCGCTTGAGCCTGGGAGGCAGAGGTTGCAGTAAGCAGATACCGCGCCACTGCATTCCAGCCTGGGAAATGAGCAAAACTCCATCTCAAACAAACAAACAAACAAACAAACAGAAAATGACATTTCATTCAACCTGCTTTTCAAGGTCCTTACTTAAAAAAACCAGTTGCTTCTTAGTTCAATAAAAGGCTAGAAGAATAACAGAAAAAATGTCACCAAGCAAATTTAAAAAAATTTTTTTCAACAAACATGTCTCCTACATGTGTGATACAGACCATAAAGTCCATTAACTTATTTGTATTTGATATTGTGACTTCAAATACAAGTAAGTTAATGGACTTTATGGTCTGGTGGGAGAAGTTAACAGATCTATTTTTCTTGTGAAATTATCAAGTTTTCTTAGCCTACAATATCAAAATACTTTTTTACCCAGCCCACTATCCCTCTAAACATGACAAGCTTCTATATATATTATAAACATCTGTGAAACCCCTATTCAACTCAGACTTCAACTCCTTGCTGAAGCCCTCCTCATTCTTCCTCAACAGTTAGCACTTCCACTCTGGTGGCTGGCATAGATTACTCCCTTTGAGCATCAGTTCAAGAGGTTCATTTCCAAAACTAACTCCCAAACTGTCCTTCCCAGCCACCTCACCTCATTTTATCTCTAAGAGCCAGCTCTGGCTAGAGACAGATACTCACAACTAAAAAAAAAAACTATCTGACTATCTTCCTAGCTTCTAATCTCCTTGCTTCTCACAAGCTGCTAATTGGTTTGCTTGATTTTGATTAAAATAGTAATGAAACCCTTTCTGCCACAACCTGAAAACCCTTCCATGTCTATGTAATTCTCCCTCAAGGACACCCTGACCAGGCTCAACCTGGCTTTACAGGGTAACATCAAACACTGTTACCCTAGTACTTAGTCAAATTATTGTAATTATTTGGGTTTGTCCTTATTTAGGTCTCCACTAGCCCTAAGCTCAAAGCACAACTCTTGAAAGCACAAAATCATGATTTCTTTTTGTGCACCCCCCCAATCTAGAGCAAAATCTAGGACAGAGTAGGCACTTAATAACTATCTGTGAGATGAATGGCTTGAGTCTCTATAATATTCAGTGGTTGCTTCATCACATTAATCACAATGCCAGCTGCAATGGATGGAATCTTCCATGTGGGTAGTTAACAGAAACAGAAGATTCCCATTCCTCACACCCACTCCTGGTCCTTCAACTCTCATCCCATGAGTATACTGACAATAAATTTGGACTCACTAGCCT
This sequence comes from Alouatta palliata, assembly GCA_004027835.1. NCBI lineage: Eukaryota > Metazoa > Chordata > Mammalia > Primates > Atelidae > Alouatta > Alouatta palliata. The sequence continues at coordinate 67,151 of PVKV010011140.1, forward strand.
CGACTCCTTTCTAAGCTTACTCTCAAACCCTTGTCCTAGCTCCCTTGCACTTATCATCTCATGCTACCCCTAACACCTAGGAGAATATATAAAACATAGTGAGCACTCATTTAGTATTTGTTCAGTGAGTGTATGAATATCTTTTTTTTTTTTTTTGAGACAAAGTCTCACTCTGTCGCCCAGGCTGGAGTGCAGTGGTGCGATATCAGCTCACTGCAGCCTCTGCTGCCCAGGTTCAAGTGAATCTCCTGCCTTAGCCTCCCAAGTAGCTGGGATTACAGAAGCCTATCACCACGCCCAGCTTTTTTTTTTTTAGTTTTTGTAGAGATGGGGCTTCACCATCTTGGCGGGGCTGGTCTTGAACTCCTGACCTTGTGATCCACCCACCTCAGCCTCCCAAAGTGCTGGGATTACAGATGTGAGCCACTGCACCCAGCCATGAATGAATATCACAAGGATAAAAGAAAGCAGTGAGCTGTAACTGGAAAAGAGCTAATGGGTCTCTTCTCTGAAAAAAAAAAAAAGATTCTTTCTAGGAAGCCATCACATACCAAAAGGCTTAAAGGGTACATGAGAAAATTTTGATAAAACTTAATTATGATATTAGAATTTCAGAACACCTGCCTGCCCACAATCTCCTCTATAAAAATCCCTACTTCTCCTCCTTAGTGGGGAATGGCCCACACAATCTAGGCCACATCCTTTCCTGTGACTGAATGGAGAGTAAATACCTAACACGGGAGTTGCCCAGTCACAGGCTGCTGGGGGCCTATGTGACCTAGTTCCAAAAGATGAGCAAGACCAACTGAACCATCTGAGGAATCTACACTAGGAGACACAAGTGAAAAAAAACCTAGGCTACCATTATAGAGCTTCAGGCACAACAAAGTCAAGAAGGAAAAGATTCAGAGAAAGGCTGGTCTGGAGAGAAAAGAATAGACAAATGTGCAGTGAGAATTAAAGGAGAGAGCTCACAAAAAAGAGACATCGAGTAAGTGAGGAAACAAAGAATGAATGGGGGAAGGGCACCTCTGTTTAACAATAAAGGTTGTCTCCCCAGTTTTTTGTTTTTTTAAAAAAAGAAGAATGGATGGATGAGACCAAGGAAAACAACAAAAGAGAGAGAAAGAGAGTGGAACAAGCAAAGGTTAAGATAACCAAAAAAAAAAAAAAAAAAGCAGAAATAGTGAAGCCAGCAAGAGGCAGAAACAGAGAAAAAACAGAGATAACAGTCTGGGCTGTCTCAGGGCTGCCTCAGTTCCTGCGGCCTGATTCTCTAGCTCTTCCTGTATTCCCACAAAAACCTTTCTATACTGTTAATAACCTATCCACCCACCAACTTTTGGTGCTAGTTTGAATGAGTTTTCTCTTCCTTGTCACCAAAAAACCCCACAAAAAACTTAATGGAATTGGTTTTAAGGACATGAGAATTACCTTTTTTTGCCTTTAAAACTTTAGTTTTTTATTAAATAAATATTGGATACATAAAAAGGAATACTTATAGCATATGTATAACAAAACAAAATCTGTATACCTACTGTCCAGCATAAAAAATGAAACACTATCATTTATACCTGAAGCAACCTATGTGTTCCTCCCAGTATCAATTATTGTTTCATTAAATATTTCTAGAGGGTAAAACATGTAATGACAGAGGGGGAGACATATTTTAAGAGCCCTAACAACCAAGATACGTCCATAACTTACATTACACTATATGCTTTGTTCTGAGTTTCACATTCTTCACCAATTACACACATGGACATAATCCTGTCATTTTACAAGCATCATAAATCATAAAGTAGAAAGTTAATTAGGCATTTGACATTCATAAATCATCTAAGGAAGTATTGGTTTGAGGTTTTTTTTTTGTTTTTTTTTTTTTTAAAAAGGCAGCTCACTCAGCTAAGCAGCCCTCCTCAAAATGGTATCACTTAAAGGGGGAGAAGTAAGTAGAGTTCCTTCCTTCCCTTTGAATGCTTAAGAGAGCAGTCATTTGTGAGCAAGGACAGGGGATTATCCTCTGGCTGCCTGGTTTTGTTTGTTTGTTTTTTGAGACAGTGTCTTTCTCTGACACCCAGGCTGAGGAGTGGTGGCATGACCTCGGCTCACTGCAACCTCTGCCCTGTCCCCAGGCTCAAGCGATCCTTTCACCTCAGCCTCTGGAGTAAGTGGAACTACAGACACATATCACTACACCGGCTAATTTTGTATTTTTAGTAGAGACAGGGTTTCACAATGTTGCCCATCTAGTCTCAAACTCCTGAGCTCAAGCGATCCCGAGGCACTGGGATTACAGGCGTGCGTGAGCCACTGTGTCCAGCCTCAGTGTTCTAACTTTGGCCTTTGGTAAGTTTCCCTTTACTTCTTTGAAAGCAAGGCAGCAAAAAGCCATTTTGATGCTAACATTAAATTATACAGTATTTATGTAAGACATGACTGAAAATTATCTTTTATTTAGAGTAAAAGGAAACGGAAACGACACAAGCAACTACAATGCACAAATAATCCAAATATTTCATTTTAACCCATACAAATAATGATTCATTATACTGCAGATGTCCTCCAAAGTTAATTGCAATGTTAAATCATTTATCAAAACACCTATATCCCCAAATTTTACAATTTTGGGATTCAAAAATGTTGAAATCATATCCCTCTCTAACTAGGGTCCTCTAACATTGATAGCAGCACACTGCATGTTTCTATAGGTATATTTAATCAAATATAAATTAAACTACACTCTTAAAATTCACCAACGGCAAACACTACAGACTGAGTTGCCAGATAAGGATGCCGACAATTTCAATTTCCTTTACTATAATAAATGCTCACCAAAGCTGTTAAGCCAAAACCCAAAACAGTCTGGATTTCACATATTTACTTCACTTTTGTTACAAAAACCTTTTGTTACAGCATGAATTAGTGGTGGAATAGCCAAAAAGGCAGGTAATAAGAAGGTGAACAATGCAGTCTCTGGATGAGTTTCCCTAAATTTTACACACACACACACACACACACACACACCCCTTGGAATCCACAGGGGATTGGTTCCAGGACCACCGCCCCACCTGGCTGCCAGGATACCAAAATCTACCGATGCTCAAGTCCCTTACAAAAAATGGTGTAGTATTTGCATATAACCTACCCATATTCTGCTGTACAGTTAAAATCCTCTCTAGATTACTTATACCTAATAAAATGTAAGTGCTACGTAAATAGTTGTTACACTGTATTTTTTTATCTTTGTCATTTTTCCCAATATTTTTGCATGCCACTGGTTAAATCCAGATGCAGAACCCACTCCATGTGTGCATACATTGTATGTATACATACACACATACATTCATATATACACCTATATACACAATATGGCTTAAAATACAGCTACCGAAAAAAATTCAAATAAACACTCTACAAATCCTCTGCAGACTTTTTCAGGCTCACCTTCTACACCCCTCCTGTACCAACTCTTCATTCCAATCAAATCTATTTGCTCACTCACATTCTGAGTCTTTGTGTTTACTATTCCCTTTGTCTGGATATGCTTCTCTCCAGCCTCTGTCTTAAGAGTTCCTATTTAACTTTCATCCCTGCTGCTTGTTTGGTAAAATATATTTAAAGAAAGAAAAAAAAAGTTGCTATTTAATTTTCAAAGCCCATTTCAAATGTTACCTCCTCTGGGAGGACTTCCCTGACGTAAATATCTCTCTCTCTTCCTCTTCCTCCTCCTCCTCCTTACAAAATTGGCTATTCCTTCTGTAATCACATTTTATTACCATTGTTTACTTGCATATCTCCCCTACTTGAACTGCTTAAGAGTTCTATTTCTCATTTATATCTCCAGGCTAGAAAAGTACTTGTTCATATAGAAGACAATCAGATCTATAACCATAAATCAGTTAATAAATTATCCTCCCACTGAACAGTGTAACACTGAAAACCAAAAAGCTCAATAAAAAGTAACCTTAACTAAATACATGGTGTATCCTGGATTGGATCCTAGAGCAGAAAATTAGCAGGAAAACTGCTGTAATCTAAATAAAATATGAAGTTTAATTAACATTAAGGCACCAATATTAACCTCTGAGTATTTATAAATGTACCATAGTTATGTAAGGTATCAACATTAAGGAAAAACAGGTGTAAAGTATATAGGGACTTTGCACTATCTGCAACTTTTCTGTAAATCTAAAATTATCCCAAAATTAAAAGTTTATTTTTTAATTTTTTTTTTTTTTTTGAGATGGAGTCTTGCACTGTTGCCCAGGCTGCAGTACAGTGATGCGATCTCGGCTCACTGCAATCTCCGCCTCCTGGGTTCAAGCAATTCTCCTGCCTCAGCCTCCCGAGTAGCTGGGACTACGGGCATGCACCACCATGCCCAGCTAATTTTTTTGTATTTTTAGTGAAGACGGGGTTTCACCCTGTTGGCCAGGATGCTTGCAATCTCCTGACCTTGTGATCTGCCCACCTCAGCCTCCCAAAGTGCTGGGATTACAGGTGTGAGCCACAACGCCCGGACTAAAAGTTTATTTTTAAAAATTTGAGTAGTCTAGAAAAAGTTGAAGGAACTACTTCAACTGCTGCTGAGAACACAAATGTGGATTTTAATTACAATCATAATAAAAACAGAGTAAGAAATATACTTTCAGTCGGGCGCAGTGGCTCACGCCTGTAATCCTAGCACTTTGGGAGGCCGAGGTGGGTGGATCACCCGAGGTCTGGAGTTTAAGACCAGCCTGGCCATCATGGTGAAACCCCATCTTATAAAAAAAAAAAAAGAGGCCGGGCGCGGTGGCTCACGCCTGTAATCCCAGCACTTTGGGAGGCCGAGGCGGGCGGATCACGAGGTCAAGAGATCGAGACCATCCTGGTCAACATGGTGAAACCCCGTCTCTACTGAAAATACAAAAATTAGCTGGGCATGGTGGCACGTGCCTGTAGTCCCAGCTACTTGGGAGGCTGAGGCAGGAGAATTGCTT
>PVKV010011141.1:0-24394 GCA_004027835.1 Alouatta palliata
CAACGGGGCGGAGATCAGAGCATGTGATGCCTTTAGAAGACAAGGAGGACTGCCCGGCGCCACCAGGAGGAGGAAGGCACGGAAGAGGTTGGTCCTCAGGCCTCAGAAGGAAACAGCTCCTGACTTCTGGCCTCTAGAACCCTGAGAATACGTTTGTGTTGTTTTAATCACCCTAATTTGTGCCAATTGGTTACAACAGCCACATTCTGGAAACTTCAGCAGGGCAAAAGTCCGAGGGTCCATCTGGCTCACAGAGCCGCAGCCCACACCTTTTCTAGGCCCAGAAAGGTTGGTAACTTGTCTGGAGCCACACAGGTGCCTGTGAAAGAGCCTGCACCAGGACCTAGAACTTGGGGGCCCCCATCCTAGCTCCGGTCTCCCGGAATCTTTCCCTGCCCCGGGGGAGATCCGGAGTGGAGGCACCCACACAAGCCACTCGTCTACTCCCTGTCCTATAGGTTGGGTGGGGGACAAGGAGACCCCTCCCTCTGGGTGGGGCAATGTAGTGGCTCAGGCGTGGCCCACAGGCTCTGGGCCAGCAGAAGAGACTGTCTTCCCCTCTGTCTGGGGCCCCGGCGCCTGCGGCAAGTACCTTCGATGGTGCCCCACTTGGTCTTCCTCCCGAGGATCCTCTTGCCGTTGACCTGGTACTCATGGTCACTGCCCACCACAGCGAACGGAATCATCTCCTAGGGAACAGATGGATGGTGTTGGTTACATATGTGTGGGAAGGCCATTCCCTCCCCTGGGCCCCTGGGAGGAGCTGCCCTGAGACTAGGGTCCTCCAAACATGAGAGTGTCAGCCTGAGAGCAGCAGGTATGGACACCTGGGCTCATGTCCTCTGGCCCCAAGGATATCATCTCATGGCTGAAGGTACCCCAACACCCCACCCACCACCCCTTTCAGCAGGAACTGGGAGTCTCCCAGGAACAACCTCCTGGTGGATCCACTCACCCGGAACTTCTCATTCACCAGCCGGTCCTCCGAGTCCTCATCAAATTCCTTCTGGGGGTACACATCGATGCCGTTGGACAGCAGGTCTGCGGTGATCTGGGAGGAGGAGGGAGGGAGATGGGCACATGTCTGTGGCAAGCTCTGCCCACCCGCCGGCGTTTGCCATCACATGACCTCCACACTGAGCTGCCCTAGGCTCAGGGTCAAGGGCAGACTCTGGAGGGCTGTGACCCCAGTCACTTCTGATTCTTGTGCCTCCTTGGGGGAGGAGGGGCAGCTGCAGGTGCACCTGCAGCCCTGAGCGACGGTGCAGCTCCCCAGGGGCTTTGGGTCACCGTCCTGACTATCTCCTGCCCCTCTTCTCCTGCTCATCACACCAAGAGAGTACTCAGGGTTCCTGAGACCTCCCCTCCTGAAACCCTTCCTAAAAAACCCTCATCCCAGCCCCCAATTCCAGCAGGGGCCCCTCCCACAGCCCAGCCAGCCCCTGCCGGCAGTAGCCTCTCAGCTCCCCGCCAGCAGCCCGACACGGGTATGTGCAATGGAAACATCCCAGGTAACAGCCGCCTGCCTGCCCAGGCACAGACCAAAGTCCACATGTGGCTTCCGGCAGACACACCCACTTTGTGTGCACTGTCCTCCCCGGTGCATGCTGGGAAAGTCCCTGGTGTCTGGCCCCAGGCTGGAGAAGATCAGCGGCCCCACCCACACCCACTGAGAGCACAGGCACCTTGGTTTCATTTTTAAAGGTTCCCCGGGTGGCTCCAATGTGCTGCCCTGTCGGGAGGAAGAGGTTCAGGGCACGCCTTCTTGCTTGGGTGCCCCTCCCCACCCCACAGCAGGAGCCTCGGACCCTGACGGAAAAGAAAGCAGCAGAGACCATCCCTCTTGCAACTTCCTTTTTTTTTTTTTTTGAGATGGAGTCTCACTCTGTCGCCCAGACTGGAGTGCAGTGGTGTGATCTCAGCTCCCTACAGCCTCTGCCTCCTGGGTTCAAGTGATTCTCCTACCTCAGCCTCCCAAGTAGCTAGGATTACAGGGGTGTGCCATCATGCCCAGCTAATATTTTTGTATTTTTAGTAGAGACAGGGTTTCACCATGTTGGCCAGATTGGTCTTGAACTCCTGACCTCAAATGATCTGCCCACCTCGGCCCCTCAAAGTGTTGGGATTACAGGCGTGAGCCACCACACCCAGCTCAACTGCCCTTCCATCTAATAAAAACCAGGCAAGACCAGGTGAGATGGTTCATGCCTGTAATCCCAGCACTTTGGGAGGCTGAGGCAGGAGGATCTCTTGAGCCCAAGGGTTAGAGCCCAGCCTGGGCAACATGGCGAAACCTCGTCTCTACTACAAATACAAAAATTAGCCAAGCGTGGGGGCAGGTGCCTGTAATCCCAGCTACCCAGGGGACTGAGCCTGGGAGGTGGAGGCTGCATGAGCCATGACTGTGCCACTGCACTGCAACCTGGACAACCGAGCAAGACCTTTTCTCCAAAACAACAGCAACAACAAACAAACAGAAACCAAAAAGGCAAAAAACAAGGCAGGCCACATCTCACGGCCTCACTCCCCGGAAGAGAGAGACACCGTCGCCTGACCCAGGCCTTCTGCAAACCCCCTCAGAGGCTCTGCTGCAGAACGGGCCCTCCCAAGAAGCTGCTTTTGACACATGGGGGAGCTAGAGAGGCCATCTGGGCCAAGGACCACCAGGCCAACCACCCGCTGGGAAGAGTGACCAGTGGTGCTGTCCCCCCCCGACCACGTGACTCCCCTAGACCGGGAGGCCCCTGCCAGGCCTGCAGCTTGTCTAGGCTCCCCCGAAGGACTCGGTCAGGCAGGTGGAGATGGAGCCCTACCCGCTGTTTGAAGTGGACCCGCTCCTCCAGGGTGAGTGTGTCAGCCTTGGCGATGACCGGGACGATGTTGACCACCTTGCTCAGGCGTTTCATAAACTCGATGTCCAGGGGCCTGAGGCTGAAGCAGAAGGATGTGTGTGTGACCCAGCATGGGGGAGTGAGGGGGCGCCCACCTCCCAGCAGTGTCGAGGTGCTCAGGTGCTGGCTTGGGGCTCACGGGGGTCCCTGCTGGCAAGGAGGAGGCCCTGGGCCAAGCTGGCCACACTGTGAGTGTGGGCAGATGAAGGACAAGGGCGTGTCCCAGACACAATTGACACCACTGCACAGGGCAGGCGGGCCAGGGGCCAGCTCCAAGCACCCTTGTCCATGAGTTCCAGGATCCCAACCACACCCCCATGTGTCCCCACAGAGGGGCTGCCGTTGGCTCAGTGGCCGTCTTGCTGTGAGGCTTTGGCTGGGAGAGGAGAGGCAGGAGAAACAGAAGTTGGCACCAGCTCTGGCGCCCCTGCACCGGGCGGGTGCTCCCTTTGCCTGCTTGGCCCTGGGGAACCTGGGGTCTGATGCGGGGAAAGGTGTAGGTGGCAGCGGCTGGCATGGCCCTTGAACCGGGTACCATCTTCTCCAGTTCTGGAGCAGAGCTTTTCCCACAGTGAGAAAAAGTCAGTCTCAGACATGGCTGGGGAGAATCCGGCTCTAGACAGAAGATGAAGCAGAGATGGCCAAGGGCCATGCCTGCCCCGTGGGCGCCTCAGGTAGGACTAGGCAATGTGCCCAGCTGGGGTCCCAGCCAAAGGGTCAGACTTGGGGAGTGACAGGAGTGACAGAGACTGCCCGCCCGCCCACCCTCGGCTTGCCCAGCTGGTGTCCTGCCGTTGGCCTCAGCTGAGGTGAAGCTTGGAGCAGCTAGAAAAGCTGCCACAGGACCCCAGATGAGCCGTGCTGCCCTGGAAGGCAGACGTTCAGTTCAGGAGAGGCCTGTGGGTGGTGAGCCAGCCCCTGCCCCTGAATGGACTCCCACTGGCCCACAGGGGATGATGCCAGAGGATGGGCTCAAAAACTCGGGCTTGGGTTTTCCCACAGAGACTCTGGCTGAGGCTTGCTGCCCACCAGCCAGGCTCCTTCCTGCACCTGGTGCCCACCGAGTATGGGTCTCCCCCAAGCCCTGGCATCTTCCACCCAGGGACACGCATCTGGGCCAGCCAGACTCAGGCTGCAGCACCAGCAGGTGTGAAGGACCCTCTCCACCCACCCACGCCGACGAGCCACCCATGGGTGCCTCCACCAGCTGCTCCTGCTGGCCCCGGGCCCACCTCCCCCCAGCCCTGACTCAGGATGGGCCGCAGGTGTCTGGCAGGGGGTGCACAGAGAGCCAAGGATAGAGGGTCTGTGAGGTCACGAAGAGTCCACCTGCCAGGGCACACGCAGCCTCCGGGCCTTGCAGACCTCTGGGGGTGACGTCAGGTGCAGACAGAGCCGGCAGGAGGAAAGGGCTCTCACCAAGTCCACCTGCACCAACAGCAGCCCCCGTCCAGCCCTGGAAGGGGCTAACACTGATCTCTGTGCTTCCCATCTAAGAATGCGCCAAACCCTCTGAGGGGTCCCATGAGGCAGGGTGGGACGAGAAGGTCAGATCAACGCGAAGGGTGCTGGCTGGGGGCTCCCACCCTACCTGCCAGAGCCCGTCCTGAGAAGGCAGGACAGACCGCCAGGCTCCAGAACAGCCCAGCCTGACCCTCAGCTCCCCACACACAGCTGCAGGAGGGGGGCTGGGCAGGACATGGCATAGGGGTCGGAGCGAGGTTTTGGAGGTGCAGACCCGGCACACCCCAACTTCACAGCTGGCGGCCCCTCTGTGCCCAGCAGCAGGGCAGACGGCACTGTCCGGCAGTCCCAGGGGACAGAGGGAACCCAGGGCACCCGGCACGAGGACGCCGACGGCACAGGGACGTACGAGTGGCCGGTGGCAGGGATGAAGTACAGGCAGCAGTGGACGCGGGTGTCCGGGATGCGCTTTTTGCGGTTGATGTTGACCTCCTCCTGCAGGTACTTCTCATACTGGTCGTTGATGAACTTCATGATGGGCTGCCAGCTGCATGGGGACGGGCGACGACTCAGCGAGCAGATGGGACGCCCTCCCCAGGCCGGTCACGCATTCCCAGCACGCACAGCCCAACACCCTCCTTTCCAGTGTATGCCCTGGGAGGTCCGGCTTGCTGAGCAGAACTCCACAGCCTTCTCCTTGGGCTCTCAAACCAGCCTCCCCGGGCTGGCCTCAGGAGGTAAGCTGGAGACAGCGAGACTCCCCAGGTAATTCTGCGTTGGTCCAGAATTTTCGAGCCCCTGAGACATGCGACTTTAGCAGCACATCAGGCCCCAGGAGGTGGGCCCTGCATGCCTGTGGGCCAGGGAGCTCCAGGGCTAACTCTGGGTGGGGTCCAAGGAGCCCTGAAGCCCCCTGTTAGTGCTCTTTCTCCCGAAGGGCCTCACCAGTTCTCATTGTTGATGTGGTCCCCAAACCCTGGTGTGTCAATCACCGTCAGCTTCATCCGGACGCCCTTCTCCTCAATATCTGCACAGAGCCACACAGGCAGAGTCAGAGGGGAGACGGAGGACCCTCAGAGACACCCCATGCCTGACTGACCCCGGGTAGGTGGCGATCACAACCAAGGAGACATCGGGAAATTTATGGCTTTCCTCAGCCAACTCGGGCACAGGCCGGTGACAGTTCCCTGGGTGCCAGTCCCCCTTGACTTTTGGTGGAAAACTCATTTGCCTGTGGAGTGCTCAGTGTGACGGGGCCCACAGGGGTGGAGGACACTGACTCCTCACAGCCAGAGCCCCAGAACCAACATGCTGGGGATGGCGGGCACAGCAAGTCCCTGTCTTGGAGACCTGGGACTGCCTGACTCAGGCACCCTCACACAACACTCGTGCTTCAGGAAGGCAGGGGGATCCTGTACCCCCAGCCTGCCCCCCATCACTGACCATGGGTGACAGGCTTGACCCCCTATGCTGTGCTCCAGGAAGGCAGGGACATCCTGCACCCCCCGCCCATCCCTGGCCACTGACCATCCATGATGGAATTGACCTCCTATCCCATGCTCTAGGAAGGCAGGGACATCCCACACCATCCTGCATCCCAGCCTGCCCCTGGTGACTGACCATGTGTGATTGACTTGACCCCCAAACCCTGTCCTCCAGGGAGGCAGAGGGGTCCCGCATCCCCAGCCTGCCCCCAACCATTGACCGTGAGTGATGGACTTGACCACCCAACCTGTGCTCCAGGAAGGCAAGAGCACCCCGCACCCCAGCCCGCCCCCAGACACTGACCGTGTGTGATGGACTTGATCTCAATGGTCTTGGGGATGCGCTCCTCTGAGGTGGGCTGCACCGACTTCCGGCTGATCTTGGATTTGAAGAGGGTGTTGATTAAGGTGGATTTACCCAAGCCGCTCTGCCCTGGGGAGAGGATGGGAGGCCGGTCAAGGGCCTCTCCAGAGAGGTCCAGCAGGGTCTGCACGTGGGACCCCTCCCACTCAAGTACGAGGCTCCCTAGCCTGAGATTCAGCCATGCCTCTCTGCCAGGCAGTGCCTGGGGACTTCACCCTTGAGCCGGGTGTCCAGTGACTGTTAAATCCACACAGCCAGGCTCTGCTGCCAGCATAACCCTGGCAGGTGAGCTGGGCCTGGCAGAATTGGCATCTCTTGTGCCCCTTGTGCTTTCGGGGCAGGAGGTCTCTTGGAGGCTCAGATTTCAGGCAGGACAGATGCAGGCTCACGGAGGAGCCCAGGGCTGCCCGGGTGCACCAGGTGGCTGGGATTTCTGCAGTTCACCAGGGTGGCTGGAACCACAGCCCAGGGTAGCCTCAGGTGTTCAAACTTCTCCTCCCTGACCTGCCGGGGCCTGAGCAAGTCAGCTGACCTCACCATGCCTCAGCTTCCTGATCTGCAAAACGGGATAAACAATCCTTTCCCCCACGGAGCTGGTGTGAGCAGCAGGCAGGCTCATGCATGTCACATGGGGTCTGTGGGGACCATGTGCTAGGGAGTGCTGGCAGTGCCACTCAAGGGACAGCACTTGTGTGTGCAGACAGTGAGTCCACAAGTGACCAAGAGAAACCAGGATGAGGAAGTGGCATTCACATGCAATGCAACACACACAACTCACACACGATTCACACACACAACCCACAACACACACAACTCACCGCACACATACCTCTCACATATACCTCACACACAACTCTCACAACACACACGAACAACTCACGTAACACGCACACCCCTCCAGACTCAGAGCCCCATTGCTTTACCCTGCACAGACCTGCCTTGAGCACATAACAAAAACACCCCAGGCCAGGTGCGGTGGCTCACGCCTGTAGTCCCAGCACTCCGGGAGGCCAAGGCAGGAGGACTGCTTGAGCCCAGGAGTTCAAGACTAGCCTGGGCAACATAGCGAGACCCCATCTCTACATAAAAAGGTAAAAATTAGCTGGGGGTAGTGTAGTGGAACTGCAGATTAGCTATAGTTCCAGCTACACAGGAGGCTGAAGTGGGAGAACTGCTTGAGCCCAGGAGCGCAGGGCTTCAGCGAGCTAGGATCATTGTCACTCCAGAGTGACAGAGTGACACCCATTCTCTTAAAAAACAAAAACTGGCTGGGCACTACTCACGCCTGTAATCCCAGCACTCTGGGAGGCCAAGGAGGGTGGATCACTTGAGGTCAGGAGTTCGAGACCAGCCTGGCCAACATGGTGAAACCCCATCTCTACCAAAAAATACAAAAATTAGCCAGGCGTGGTGGCGCGTACCTGAGGCATGAGAATCACTTGAACCTGGGAGGTGGAGGTTGAAGTGAGCCAAGATCATGCCACTGCACTCCAGCCTGGGCAACAGTGAGGCCCTGTCTCAAAAAAACGAAACACAACGGAAAACAAAAAACACCCTAAATTACACTGATGTTCCGACTTTGAACACCTTTCAGGGAAAAATGTGGGCTCCCAGGAGGACAGAGGCTGGTGCTGGGAATCCCCAGCTGAACTGTTTCGTAGGCTGAGGACAGACACTCCTCACCCATCTCTCTTTCCACCAGGTCTGTGTCCTGGCCAAGCTCAGGTCAGGACACCTTAGATCTAGGAGATGCCACTCGGATACTTTAAGGTGTACCCCTTTATTATTGTTACTTTTATTATTACCATCACCATCACCAGCATTATCCCCATACCCTCATCATCACTATCACCACCACCACCATCACCACCATCACCCCATCACCACCACCCTCCCACCACCATCATCCCCATCATCTCCACTATCACCATCACCCCATCACCCTGACCATCGTCCTCACCCTCATTACCATCCCCATCACCATCATCCCCATCATCTCCACTATCACCAGCACCAGCACCACCATTATCCCCATACCCTCATCATCACCATCACAACCATCACCGTCACTACTACCATTATCACCCCCATTCACACAGCCATCACCCCTATCACCACCACCACCATCACCACCATCACCCCATCACCACCACCCTCCCACCACCATCATCCCCATCATCTCCACTATCACCATCACCCCATCACCCTGACCATCGTCCTCACCCTCATTACCATCCCCATCACCATCACCACTGCTACAACTTCTTGAACAACCACAACCTGTCAGGGGCCCTGCCAGGGGCCTGCTCACTCAATTTCACTTTATGGGATTATCCCATTTTATGGATCAGGAAGCCACGGCCCACAGAGGAGAAGCCCAGGGGAAGACACACAAGCCCCACCCGGTGAGTTAGGACAAAGCCGGGATTCTCCCCAGGGTCTGTGGACCTCCAAACAGGCACCCCTCCGCCTTGGCTGCATCTCCGCAGGTGGGCACTGCTGCTGTGAGGAGGAGGGAGGAGGGAGCTGCAGGAAGGGACCCCACACCTCTACCTCCCTCGAAGCAGGATGCCAGCTTCCATGAGGCCACAGGAAGCAGAGAGGATACCAAGACCCCAGAGGAGCCAGGGCCAGATCAGTACAGAAGAGGAAAGGAAGGTGCCAGGCTGGCAGGTGTGGGTTTGCACCCACAGAGCTGGGCAGAAGGGTCGTGCATGGCTGGCAGAGGTGGGAGAAACAGGCCTGGCCTGAAAGCTGCCCAGACACCTTGCAGAAGCCCCGCCAGGCCCGCCTTGGTTTAGGATTTGAGCTGCCGGGGGCGCTTCCCCAGATCCCTCCCCGGACCCCGCGGAGTGGGCAGAACATAGCTCTAGGAGTCAGAACAGTGGCTGCGGTTCTCGCCCTGTGAGCTAAGGAACCTCAGCAGCTCCCCGGGGCCTCGTTTCTGCCTCGCTCCTCCTCCACAGGGTCACCGTGAGGTTTGAATGGGACGTGGAGGGCTCTGGAACAAGGGGCAGCCATTGGAGATTCCAGCCCTGCCCCGCACTCTGCCTGGGTCGCACTGATCGATCGACCACCTCCCCTGGTGGCAGCCAGCTCTCTGGGGCCACCAGGGGGTGGTGAAGCCATGAGCCCCAATTCCAGGGCAGGTGCAGGAGCTGAGCTGCTGGGAAGCCTCCAGCCAGGCTGCAGTGGGTACCCGGAGGGCCAGGTTGGAGCAACAGTGAGGGGATAGCTGCTGCAGAAGCTCTCTGCACAAGTCGATGTCATTGTTTGGGGGCCAGCCTGGGCTCCCCAAAGTCATCTCAGGGGCCTTGGATGTGCAGGCAAGGTCCCTCTGAGGAGCCGAAGGCTGCGGGTCCTCCCAGGCGCATGCATGCACACGCAACGTCACCGGTGATTCATCTTTGAGGCCAGGGTTGCTGCCCCATTTTACAGAAGGGAAGACCAAACCCCAGGGCTTGTGGACCCGCCCTTGGGGCGGAGGCTGGTTCCCAGCCTGGGTTGAGTGGCAGGCGAGGGCGAGAACTCACCGACGACCATGATGTTGAACTCGAAGCCCTGCTTCATGGCCTTCCGGCGCATCTGCTCCAGGATGGAGTCAATCCCCACGTAGCCAAAGTCCACCGGGGCCTTCTCATTCCGTGGTGCGGACACCTGCTTGAGCCCGGCATCTCTGTGGGTGTCGGCCATGTCGCCAACGCAGCTGGGAGCCGCCTCAGTGGCTGGGGAAGGAACGGCAGAGGCATCAGAGCGAGACAGGGACTCACACACAGGCACCTGCCAGGTGGATGTCACACCCATCCTTGGGTGGGGAAACTGAGGCACGGAGGCTCAGAAAGGCTAAGCAACTTGCCCAGGAGACCCCTGAGAATTCCCCAGAGTGGATGGCCCTGGCGCGGTGTTCTCTAAAAAGTCGCCATTCTGCCTCCCCAGCAAAGCTCCATCCTCAGACTCCCAAGGCCACGCTTCATCTCCTCTTCTAGGAGCTGTGCCAACCAGGGGGCCCCTCATCTCCAAGGCAGGGCTGACCCTGAACCCCTGTCTCTGTACCCTGGAGAGCTGCTCAGACAAGGTGGAGGGTACTCTGCTCTCTTGGCCTCCACGCTGCCTCAAGCCACCCAGGTGGACCCGGCCCTCTCCTTCACCTCCACTCAGATAAGCTGCACATTTGCGGCCGCTCATCAGCCTTAGGGGCCAACCAGGGACCCAAGACACAGGAGGGACGATCTTGTAAGACCACGTCCCATGGAGTTGTGTGTTCAATCCCATACGACGAGCCAGTACTCCTAGGGGAAGGGGAAGTACTGGGTGCAAGGCGGGTGCCTGGCTGCAGAGCTGCCCCTGGGCGCATGGAGGGGAGGGGGCACCCGTACCACCTCTGCCTCCCCCTGGACTGACCCAGGCGGCCATCTTTCCTGCCTGGCTGGCACCCACGGGCTGCACACCCACAGGCCAGAACCAAGCTTTGCTCTAAGGTCTGTGGGGTACGTGGGGCTGAACTTCCCGAAATCACTCAAGCCTCTTCTGCCTGTGGGTCCTTTCCACGGCCCTGCCCCTGGCTGCTGTTAAAACTCCACACATGGGTCAGAGGCCTGGGGCTGGGGACGGACGCCCAGAAGATGCCTGCTGGAGACCCAGGTGCTCCCATGCAGAGGGGTTCTGGGGGCGCCCAGGATGGCGCTGCTTCCCACCAGGGCTGGCTGGAGCACACACGGCCCAGGTCACCCCACATTCCTCACACTCACTGGTGCATGTGCGCGCCCGTGCAGACAACTCAGGTCGCCGAGGTGGTGCCTCCGAGAGTCCCCACAGGCTAGAGCTGCCCTTGGTGGCCCTCGGCTCCCATGCAGGCCGGGTGGCTGCTGCTCTGGGCTCCCCTCCCTGCTTGGGCCCATCCAGGCCCTGCTCTGCCTTCAGGGAGACTTTGCCCCATGCTGTCTCCCAGGGAGGATCCAGCCCCAGGCACCCTGCACTAAGACAGGGACCACACAGCGTGCTCCCAGGCAGGGCCCCTCCCGCCAGCCCTCGGGGAGGGGAGTGGCTTTTCCCTGGATGGGTGGGCACCCACCAGGGGCAGCCACAGGGGAGTGGAGCTGGCTTGGCAGCCAGGGCCACAGCACAGGAGGCTGCAGGGGACACATCCCCAGTGATGGGCAGGTGAGCAGCCCTCCCAGACAGGCCTGGCCCACACCCACTCCTCACACTGCCCAGGAAGCCAGAGGCAGGCTTCCAGGCCAGGAGGGGCCGAGGCAGGCTTCAGTTCAACTGCCCTTCCACTTCCTGGGGAAGAACCAAACTCAGGAGAGGCCCACTGAGCCCACCCGGCTGCACCCCGCGACCCCAGCCGGCTCAAGCCATCCCTCTCGCGCGATTTCACTGGAGCTGTCAGAGGGGGTGGGAGGGAGAAGCATGGCAGCACCCCCTTGTCTCCTCTGCTCTCCAGGCCTGAGGCATTAGGGGTGAGAGAAGACGACTCTGGAAGCCAGAAACTGGGGGGCTGGTTGAGCCTCACAGGCGCCCCCTCCCTGTCTCCTCAGCCTCCACAGGGCACAGGAATTCCTATCTTATGGAACTGGGGTAACAAAGGAATCATATGATTCCTGGCCAGGAACGGCCAAGGGAGTTCACACATCTCCACTGCTGACAGCAATACTCACAGGCGGACCTGGGGCCAGGGCTCCCCTCTCTGCGCCCCGTGTCCCCCACCCCAGGCCACGCAGCCTGCTAGCCTTTGGAGCTTTGCTCCTGCCTCCGCTTCCCCTTCAGAAACACTCTCCCCTGGGCTTCCAGAATCTTTAAATAAACAAAGACACAGCGCTGCATCTGGCCGTGGACCATGTGGCTTTGGGGCCGCTTCCTGGAGCCAGACATGGGGCCTTGCCTTGTGGGGTAGCAGTTCAGCCCTGACCCACGTGACCGAAAATTGCTTCCATCTGTCTGTGGGTCTGAGAGCCATTTTGCCTAGGGCTGGGACCAGCCCCACCGGCCCCACCTCCCCCCAATATCCCTAAATCCTCCCCAGCAGGACCTAGGGGGAAGTGCTGCCTGCTGAACTCTCCCTCCTTGCCCCCAACGCCCCTGGAGCCCAGAGCAATGGAGGGGCCGGCCTGGGCAGCAGCTGGGCCCCTCCACAGGTACCAGCACGCACTGCAGAAACTCAAACCAAACATCCTGCCCGCCAGGGGCCCTGCTTGAGCAATTATAATAAAAACACAGCCAAGCCCCATCTTTGCCATTGATGTAGGGCAGTGGCTGGCCTTCTGCACAGGTGAGAACCCGTTCCTGCAACCCCTCCCTCGAAAGGCGGCTTTGTAGGGACTGGCTGGCCGGCAGGCAGGCATGGAGAGAGCAGTGCCAGGGCCCGTCCCGCTCTCCTATCTGGCCAGGCGAGCTCTGGGGTCTGCTTCAGGACCAAGTGGAACCCTGCACCCACAGACTGGCCCCACGCCCAGAGACATGTTCACGAACTGAACCTTTGATTTCCAGGGCCTGGTCGCAGGGTCCCATGGTGCTCAGGTGGCTGGAAAGAATGGTGAAGACCACCCACTCCTCCCCGATGGAGTCTAAACCATTGTCTGTGGCCAGGTGCGGTGGCTCACACCTATAATCCCAGCAGTCTGGGAGGTGATGCAGCTGGATCAAGTGGTCAGGAGTTCGAGACCACCCTGGCCAACATGGTGAAACCCCGTCTCTACTAAAAATATAAAAATCAGCCGGGCATGGTGGTGCTCACCTGTAATCCCAGCTACTCAGGAGGCTGAGGCAGGAGAATTGCTTGAACCTGGAAGATGCGGGTTGCAGTGAGCTGAGATCGGGCCACTGCACTCCAGCCTGGGCGACAGAGTAAGACTCCGTCTCAAAAAAAAAACAAAGCGCTGTCTGTGTCTATGACCACGACAATGTCAGAGGCCTGCAGTGCTCAATGTGGCAGCCACTGGCCATGTGACTTTGCCTTTTAATTGTCATAAAATGTACCACTGTCATTAAAAGTGTACAGTTCAGTGGTGTCAAGCACATTCACATTGTCCTACAACCAATCTCCAGAACGTTTTCATCCTGCAAAACTCAAACTGTCCCCATTAAACAACTCCCAGCCCCAGCCCCCGGCAACCTCCATTCTGCTGTTTCTTTTAATCTGACTACTCTGGGGACCTCGTATAAGTGGAATCCTACAGTCCTGTCCTTTTGTGACTGGATTATTTTGCTTAGTGCAATACCCTAAAGGTTCACCCACGCTGTTGCGGGTATCAGAACCTTTTCTATATGGCTGAGTCAAATTCCTTGTATGTTTCCCCTTTTATTTCTCCATTCATTTGTCCGTGGACATTCGGGTTGTTTCTACCCCTTGGCCATTGTGAACAGAGCTGGTACGAATGTGGGTGTGCAAACGCCTCCAGCTCTTTAAGACGCTGTGCATTCTTCTGAATCTATACCCACAAGCGGAATTACGGGATCGTATCGTAGTTCTAGTATTAGGGGGTTTTGTTGTTGTTGTTATTTTTTAAGATGGAGTCTTGCTCTGTTGCCCAGGCTAGAGTGTGGTGGCGTGACCTCGGCTCACTGCATCCTCAGCCTCCGGGGTTCAAGTGATTCTCCCGCCTCAGCCTCCTGAGTAGCTGGGACTACAGGCACGTGCCACCACACCCAGCTGAGGTTTTGCCATGTTGGCCAGGCTGGCCTCAAACTCCTGAACTCAGGTGATCCACCTGCCTCGGTCTCCCAAAGTGCTGGAATTATAGGCGTGAGCCACCGTGCCTGGCCTCTAGTATTCATTCGTTTTTTAAGGAATTGCCACAGTCTGCTCACAAGTGACTTCTGAGCACTTGACACTGAGCTAGTCCAACCGAGGGACAGAATTTTTATTTATTTAAATTTAAATAGGCACATTTCATAAATGCTAACTATACTGGATGGTACAGAATTCTAGTCAAACCTGCTCTTTACAAACGGAGAAACTGAGGTCCACAGAGTGACTGTCTTCCTGAAATGCCACTGTAAGTGGCCAGGCCAGCACAAGACCTTCACTGAATTTGGCAACCCTGAAATCTCACATTTGTGCTGTGATATGCAGTTAACCCCGTGTTCCCCAACAGACCCTGGGCTCCAGCGAGACAGCAGCTGCCTCGCTGGGATCCCCACCAGGCCTCCAACCCTCAGCACGCGAAGGGGACGCTCCAGGGACATTCGCGGGCTGAATGGTTTTGTATAATCACACCGTGGTTTGCTGCTGCTGACCAAGGACATGCTGCTGCAGAAGGTGGATGGGCTTGGAACTGATCGAAGTGAGGCCGCGCACGTCCCCGAGGGGTCTGGGGACAGTTGTTCTCTCTGTGCTGATCCCACGGTGAGAACGACCACCCCCAGCCCATGGGGAGACTGGGGAGATTCACCTGGCCCCCAACACACACGGGCCAGCCAGGCAGAGGTAAGAAGTCCGTCTGTTCTGCCCACAGTGGCCCGGCCCCAGCTGCAGATGTGGAGGCCACAGTGCCGCCCGGGGTTTTGCAGCCTGGCTGGGTAGAAGAGGCGGGGCCTGGGGACACTGCCACAGAGCACAGGAGTGCGCTCTGCTGGCCCAGGTACACCCACAGCACCTCCATGAGGATGGTCAGACCCACGTCCACAGCTGTCCCAAGAGGCTGCTGCAAGGGCTGGCCTCCTCCCAACCCTGCCCCCAGCACACACCCCATCCATCTGGCCCAGCGACTTCTGCCTGGAGCTGGGGCCTCACTCTCACCCCCATGGCCCTGTCACCTAAATTTTTATGTACCCAAACTTTATCAAATACTATTAATAAGAGGAGGCTCTAAACAGAAATGTTAGAGATCTCGTGTTTACTTCCAAGGTAACTCTCACTATACCCTTGTCAGGAGTGGAACAAGAAGGAAATGCACTTTTTTTTAAAAAGCGGAAAGCTTGGCCAGGCGTGATGGCTCACACCTGTAATCCCAGCACTTTGGGAGGCCGAGGTGGGCAGATCACTTGAGGTCAGGAGTTCAAGATCAGCCTGGCCAACATGGTGAATCCCCATCTCTACTAAAAATACAAAAATTAGCCAGGCATGGTGGTGGGTGCCTGCAGTCCCAGCTACTTGGGGGGCTGTGGCGGGAGAATCACTTGAACCCGGGAGGCGGAGGTTGCAGTGAGGGGAGATTGCGCCACTGCGCTCCAGCGTGGGTGACAGAGCAAGATTCCATCTCAAAAAAAAAAAAGAAAAAAAATGGAAAGATTGAGCTCAGAGAAGTTAAGTAACTTATCTAAGGCTACATAGCACTGCCTGCCTCTTTCCACTGCTCCTGGCTGCCCTGAATCCTGATGGGAGAAGACGGTCTGGAGGGACAGTTTCCCCCTCCCTACACTGCAGAGCAAACCGTCAAGCTCCTGATGTCCCTGAGTCAGGTTTGCTTTGGGGACTGGCCCCAGCCCTCGAGCAGCCTCACCCCTACTCCACTGAGTCGCCCACTTTCCTCCCCAGACTCCCAGGACAAGGCGACATCACTGCCTGCCACACCCCTGCCCTCCTCCATGGAGGGACAGCTCAAGTGACCACCCAGCCTGGGGCAGCCTTACAGGTACCTACGCCTTCCCTCCCAGCTAATTATGTTCTGTACTGTGGAAAAGCTACATAAAACAAATGTTGACCATTTTAGCCATAGTTCAGTGTTCAACTCAGGGGCATTAAGTATGTTCACAATGCTGTGTCTTTTTGTCTTTTTTTTTTTTTTTTTTTTTTTTTGAGAGTGTCTCGCTCTGTCGTCCAGGCTGGAGCACAGTGGTGCGATCTTAGCTCACTGCAACCTCCGCCTCCAAGGTTCAAGCTATTCTCCTGCCTCAGCCTCCCAAGTAGCTGGGATTACAGGTGCTTACCACCACACCTGGCTAATTTTTGGATTTTTAGTAGAGACGGAGTTTCTCAGTGTTGGCCAGGCTGGTCTTGAACTCCTGACCTCAAGCGATCTGCCTGCTTCAGCCTCTCAAAGTGCTCGGATTAGAGGCATAAGCCACTGTGCCCGGCCACCACTATCTATTTTGAGAATGTTTTCAATATCCTAAACAGAAACTACACCCATCACTCACTCACTCCCCACCCCCACCCATTCGACTTTCGCTCACAGTGGATTTGCCTTCCCGGCACCTCATACACGTGGAATCATTCAGCGTTTGCCCTTTTCTGATGTATCTCACTGAGCACAGTGTCTTCAATGTGCACCCATGTCGCAGCAGGATTAGTGTCTGTCCTTTGTGAGGCTGTTTGTCATGCATTCGCTGGTGGGCACTCAGCTTGTCCCCACCTTTCGGCTGTGGTGAAGAGTGCTGCTGTGAACACGGGTGTGCCAGGATCTGTCTGAGTCCCTGCTTTCCATTCTTTCGGGTATCCAGACTCATTACTACCAGTACCCACGTCGACTCTCAGAGAGGTTCTTGTTTGGACAGTGACTAACAGGTCACCCCACAGTCGGAGCAAAGCGCACAGCTTCCCTCCCGGCTCCACAGCTGGGAGTCAGGGGCCTTGGGCTCTGGTTCTGGCTCCAAGTGACCCTTTGCAAGTCTCTCCACCCTGGGAAACAGGCCCTGCACCTCCTGACCTCCCTCCCAGCTCCTGTTCTGTGAGCTCCTTGGTGCCCGGGGCTGTGACTTGCTCAGTCATAGCCCCAACTCCTCACCCAGCCCATGAGTAGCACAACAGCCGCTCCAGAAATAAACACATCCACCAACAGACGCAGGGACAGGCCCAGCGTGGTGAAGTCACACAGTGGAACATTACTCAGCCATAACCAGGCACGGGCATGCTCCAACACAGAGAACTCTGAACACACTATTCCAACCGAAGACACAAAGCACGAAGGCCACATGTTTTATGGTTCTGGTTAAAGGAATGTGCAGAATGAGTAAATCTATAGAGACAGAGAGCAGATTCGTGAGTTCCAGGGGCTAGGGGCAGAGGAGTGACTGTGTGATGAGCACGGCATGTCCTTGTGGGGTCAGGAAAATGTTCTGGAATTAGACAGAGGTGATGCTTATAGAAGGTTGTGAAAAATGCCACTGAACTGTGCATTCTGAAATGGTGGATGGTACAATATGGAAATTATATCTCCATGAGGAAGGGGAGGAAGGGGAGGAAGGGAAAGAAGGAATGGAGGGAGGGGGAAGGAAGAGAGGGGGAAGGAGGGAGGGGGAAGGAGGGAGGGGGAAGGAGGGAGGGGGAAGGAGGGAGGGGGAAGGAGGGAGAGAAACAGGGAAGGAAAGCAGGCATTTCTAGTGGAGCTGGATTAAAATGAGTCCAATGGAAGCAGCGAACCACCATGGCACATGTATTCTTACGCAACAAACCTGCATGTTCTGCACATGTATCCCAGAACTTAAAGTAAAAGAAAAAAGAAGAGTCCAGTGTTTCCCACAAGTGTCCACCAGCCAGCTTAACAGCTCAGAGGACAGCTGAGGCCCAGACGCCAACACTTAGGCTTGAGGGTCTCAAGCTGGTGTCGCCAGACAGTGCCCCAGACGACTGCCCCATCTTCTCCCAGGGAGGGTGTTTCTGGGCTGGCAGCCAGCTGGAGGTGTCAGTTGGCAGGAGACCTTGACAGTTTCTCTGCAGGTTCCCATTCTGAACCCAGGCCTATGCCAGGGCCCCTCTGCCACTCACTGGTGCTGGTGGCAGCGGGTCACTGGCCCTGTGATGGGGACTGCCCCAACTCCGCCCATCCTGGGGACCCGCTCCCTACTCCCGCAGGCATCCAGTGAACCATCATCTCTCCAGAGTTGCCGGCGGGTTTAAGGCAGGGATGAAAGAGCTGTAATCCATGCAGCCCCAAGCCAGGGCCCTCTGGAAATGTCTGCGCTTGGTGACAGATTCTTACGCCTACTCCAGGGCCTGCCAAGGATTACAGAATCAGATCGCCGCCTGTGGCTGGGAAGAGCGCTGTAGGACATCTGGCTGGAAGACGGTGCCCAGTGAGGAGGCAGCTATTGGATGTGACACATTTTAGGGGCCTTCACATTCATCACAGCCCCAAGGCTGACCTTGGCCCACCGGGCCCGGTGCCCAGGCAGAGGGCTCGACACAGCAGGCTGGCAAAGCCTGACTTGGAAACCAAGACCCAGGGGCCACCCTTCACTGCCCACCCCTCCCTGTTTGCCATGCCAATTGTTCTATGTCCCAGAAATGTCCACACAAGTCCCATCAGCCTCAATGGCCAAATGCAGAGATGGTGCTGCTGGGGCCAGGGACCCTGAGCCACCGGCCAATGTCATTCCCAGCTGCAGGGGACAGCCACATGGTACCTATGTGACAGCCGGGCCTGCACCCCAGGACAAAGCTCTCAGGGTCAAGTCTGTGCCATTCCCCCGTCTTCCCCCAGTCCAACCCATGCCTGGCTGTCAGAGCACAGACTGAAATGCCCACACCCCACACACTTGCTCAGTCACCGCCCATGGTGGTCAAGCAGAATGCAAGGCCATCCTCGTCCTCCTCCTGTCCACGGAGGCCACCGACCAGGCCGTGGTAGAGGAGTCGGTGGCACTCACCACACCCTGTCAGCCTTCCAGGTCCGTGTCCATGACAAAGCTGCCGGCATCTCCGGCTGGCGCCCTTGCCCTGGCGAAGCCTTCTTTGCCTCCATCCACCCCAGCCCAGCGTAGGCCCAGCAGTCTCCTTACTTTGCCTCATAACCACACACACAGGAGCAGCCACGAGCTGCCCTGCCTCTGCAGGCTCCCCTGAACCCAGACCCTGGGGTCACCACCCCTGCGGCAACTCCACTGCCACCTGCAGGCCTTCCCAGCACCCACGAGCCCATAGGGGACTTCAGGTCCTATAACCCACAGAGGAACTTCTGAAAGGTGAATGAGTCCCTGATGCAGGCAATGCCAGGGGAACAGTGTCCCGGCTGCTCCCTCCTCCTCTCCTACCTCTCTGGGTGCCTGCAAAATCCTTCAGATGCCTGCTGAATCCTGGGGAAGCCCTGTCTCGAAACAGAGCCTGCCCTCTGCGTCCAAGCAGTCTCCCTACGACGGTAACTGAATAATGATGTGTGTGGTTTCCTCACCGCGACCCCCCCCACGTCGGGTTTGTGAAGCCAGACACCTCATCCATCATGTTCAATCCTGATGTGACATTCCACCCACCAGGGCCAGCCTTCTTCAGAGCAGCGTCAGGCTCACGGCAAGCCCCAGCAAAAAATCTAGCGAATGAATGAACAAACGAAGAAACAAAGCTCATCGCAGCAGCCAAGGTTTACTGGCGGCTCTCTGTGCCAGGCGTTACTCTAATTTTGTTTTTCAGAGAGTGGGTCTCACCAGTGTTGGTCAGGTTGGTTTTGAACTCCTGGCCTCAAGCGATCCTTCCATCTTGGCCTCCCAAAGTGCTGGGATTACAGGCATAAGCCACTGAACCCAGCTCCAGGTGTTACTCTAAAAGCTGCTCAGGAACTATTACAACTCATGGATCATCCCACAACCCTGTAAGGTAGCCACTGTGATCGTCCCATTTCACAGAAAAGAAAACTGAGGCCAAGGGTACTTTTGTCGGTGACGAGGGTCACGAAGCAAGTGAGCAGTAGAGCCAGGATTTGAAGCCAGGCGGGTGATGCCCAGGCTGCTGACCCCCTCCCCAGGCCAGGTCTCTGGGCACCATAGAAAGGCTAGAGAAGTATGGGGTTCCTGCAGCCAAGACCCAGAAGGTGCCAGCTGTGGTGCAGGCACCTGAACACTGAGGCCTCGGCCTCCAGCTCCTCCCTCAGTTGCTCTCCCCAGGACGCTGGAGGCAGAGTCCTGAGCTACCAGAAGGAGATTCTACCCACAGCCAGGGAAGGTTATGAGGGCTCTTCCCAGGGCTTAGGGGCAGCCCAGGCCTATCAAAGCACATTCACAGTTTAGTTTCCATAACTTCCCTTGCAAGAAAGGTGATGGTACCAGCTCCTGGGCCAGGCTGGGGGTCCCAGATTCCCAAGGGCCCTCTCAGGCCTGTCTATGGCTCTCCCAGGACACAGATGCTTACTTGGCAAACCCTGGTGCACCAGAGATCCCGCACCCAAAATGAAGAGGCAGAGCTGCCCCAGGGCCCCTGCCAAAGCTCCCAGGTGGATCTATCCAGCAGACACCAAAATGTCCATCCCTCGTCTGAAAACTCCACTTCTGGGAGGCCACTCCAGCTTGGGCTGACAAAATCCACAGAGGCCTCAACGATGGCTTTTGATTTCGGGTATGAGTGAGTGGGTGGCGGGGGAAGCTATCGTTGACTATTAAGAGTTCAGGAGATGCAGGTAAAGGAAAGAGAATGGAAAGGTGACAGGCTGGAAGCTAGCTACACCTGCAGAAGTGGGCAGACCTCAGAGAAAGAACTGCTCTGGAACAAGACGGTAAAGCAACTACAGGCAATAATGGCAGACGATGATCCCAGGAGCCTAGTGGACCAGGACCACAGCATTGATTCATCTGACAAGTATTTACCGAGTGTCTACTTCACAGTAACAAAAAGATGACACGACAGGCTTGAGAGCAGTCTGAATGAAAACGGCGGTGGCACATGGGAACTTGAAGTTCATTTATTTAAATGTTTATTAGCCAAGACTTCCAGACAGATCTGAAGCAGTCTTTTACATGTAAGGAGCTCACAGTCTGATACAGTGGCATAGGACATGTGTGTGCCACAAACTTCTCTTAGAATCTGGTGAAAAGAATGAACTCTCCCTAGAAAAGGCATTGAAGACAGACAGACACAAACGCATTTTGGAGGGTTCCTCAAAGAATCCCCAGGCCAGTGGATCCCAATTAAAAAAAATAACTTGGCATTCTGGGAGGCCGAGGCAAAAGGATCGTTTGAGCCCAGGAGTTCAAGATCAGCCTGGGCAACGTAGCCAGACCCCATCCCTATAAAATGAAATAAAATGAGAATTAAAAAAGAAAAACCTTGGTCTGATGAGAACTCAACAGAATTTAATAGGGTTATCCCAGAATTACCTTCAGCACTCTGTAAACTTTTGACTACACACAAAGTTCTGGGTTCTGCAGCTAGAGAAGAGGGAGGGCAAGTTTAAAAAAATGATTCGAGGTGGAAGATCAGTCTGAGAAACAAAGAGGTGAGAGGAGAGGGCTGAGGCCAGCTGGTCTCCATCCCTGCGCTCCGGCAGGAAGAGCCCCCAAGTAAGAACAAGTTGGGCAGAGAAGAGGAGGAATGTCATCCCTGGACGGCTTTGAAAACAGGATCTCCCATCTACTCAACTCGGCTGCTCACTCGGCTGTGTTTCTATTAACCTACCCAAGCTACTACAAACACCCCATAAATGTCACTGGGGACTTCCTGTTCTCTTCTAAAGATGGAAACACGGAATATAAAAGGCCACATTTTGCAAATGTGTGTGGGTGGGGGATGAAGGACTGAATTTCTTAAATGCACACAGCTTGTCTAATTTCTTAACTAACTCCAAATCGAATTACACTTCACAATTTGTGTGGAGCAGGAAGCATCTCCTCAAAGTCTGGTTAGGACCTGGGATGCCAGAAAGCTGAGACTTTGCCCTCCCCTCCTGAGGAGCTCTGAAACCTTGCTTAGAAATTGCACACAATGGCTCTGGCCTCCCAGAGAAAGACAGGGATTTGCAAAGGCAAAGAGCTGCATTTTTCTCTGAGCTGGAGCTCTATCCGGTTTCCACGATGGGGCTTAAACAAAACTGCAGCTTGACGGTTCCCATGTCAGTGTTTCTTCCTTCTTGGGGAGAGAGAAGGTGGAGGAGCTAACAAGAACCCTGTGTGCTCTTTTGCATGACCTGGAAGGGACAGGTGGTGTGAGTCTGTCTCCATCCGGCCTCTTCTTTCATTCATTCAGGGGCCCGAGGCGCCACCAAGGCAGGGAGGTGGAGTCCCCACTTTTACTGCCAGCCAAGGTTCCTCCAGCTTTTCCCTCGCCAAACTCTTTCAAGCAAACCTCTCCTCTATTGTGGAGGAAGGAATCTCAAGCAGCTCTGCCTTTCTGCCAGCACAGTTTCAATTGCAGCCCTGGTTGGTAAAGTCAAATTTGGACAAGGTCCAAGGGCTCCCCACGCCACCACCCCTTTCTGGAAGAGGCCCTCCTCTGTTCTTTCATTTGCAACCCGCCTCCTCCCTAGCCTGAGTTTTTTCACCCAGGCTCTGGGGCCTACTGAGACATCAAACTTGGGACAGAGCAGGCTCCGACCTGCAAACCACCACCATTCACTTCCTAAAAATCTGCTCTCAGAACTTAGGCTTCGGGGAGGGCAGGCCAAGGATGAATCCTCTGACTTCTGCTATGGTGTGTGTGTTGGGGGGGGCTCTTTTGTATTCTGTTTTCCGCTGCCCCCTTGCCTTGCCCCAGCTCCTGGAGCCGATCCACTGCAGAGGCAGGATCAGGGAATGGGCCTGATGCCTCCCCTACCCCAGGGAACCTTCCAGCAGGAGCAGCCCCTACCCCAAAGCAACCCCAAGATCCAGCCCATGCCAGCCCTCTGGCCATGTCCACAGTGGCAGGGCCAACCACAGAGATTCCATTAGTTCTTGGCAAATCTGCAAACCTAAAAAGAGACAGAAAAGTTCCCCTGTGGGTGGATGGACACTGGCCATCAGTCACAGGCTGGAATTTCCTCTTATCAGGGATGTCCCCTAAGCAGGGGTGAGGGAGGGCAGGGCCCAGAGCCTCCCTCTCCTCAGCCCCCACTGCTATCAGCAGGGCTGTCAGCAGATACACAGCAGAGCTCAGCAGTGAGGCAACCACAGGGGCTGGGGGTGCTGGGGCTCCGCCTCCCCCAACTTATGAAATCATCTGAAATAACAAAACATAGACAAGGGTCTCTGGGCTGCAGCAGGGTGGCCCCCTGCCAGGAGCTGGGTAGAAAAAAGCTTTCCCCCAATTCCTTTCTGCTGTGCAGATCAGCTCAGGGCCTGGGGATGCTGCGGAGGCTGCCACATGTCCGGGACTTCAGACAGAGCAGGGGGCTGCAGGCAGGGCCTGCTTGGGGGTGGGGGACAGGCAGGGAGGGGCACATTCCTGGGCCATGAGTAGGAGCCTAACTAAATGACCCCTTCAGGAGTGAGAAAGACATCACACACAACTGTCTGATCATAACCAGAGGGACCAGGAAGGTGGGGGGAGGGGAAGGGATCAGCTGCTCCAGGTGCCCCCAATCCATGCTGCACCCACACTGGACTGATGAGGGTTGGGATACTGGAGCTGTTTTCTCTCCCCATCTCTGGGCCCTGAGCCAGGAGTCCTCCTGCTCAGGAGCCTGGGGGTTGAGGAGGTCTGGAAGCAGTGGGCCCACAGTGCCATCACCTTGGGAACCCAGAGGGCGCTGGATGTGACTCCCTCGGTCCTAACTTCGCAGGCAACCTACCTGGACTGCATCCACCTCCCAGAATCCTGCATGTCCAAAAGAAAGACCAATCAAAGAAGTGAGGAAGCCAAAGAGAGGCCTTGTGAAAGCTTATGATGCATTTTCCAAATGCACACCCCAGCAACTTCAAATGCTTGCTGAAATAAGGTTGGGGATGGATGGTTGGATGAATGAGTGGGTGTATGGGTGTGTGAATGGGTGAGTGGGTGGACAGATGGACACATGGATGAATGGATGGGTAGGTGGATGAAGGAGCAGGTGAATGGATGGGTGGGCGGATGAATAAGTGAATGGATGAATGACTGGATGGATGAATGAGTAGATGGGTGGATGAGTGAATTGGTGGATGAGTGGACAGGTGGATAAATGAATGAGTGGATGGCTGGATCAGTGGATAGGTGGATGGGTGAGTCAGTGGATAGATGAATAAGTGGATGGATGAATAAGTGGATGGATGGATGAGTGGATGGATAGATGAGTGGATGGATGAATGAGTGGGTGATGGATGAGTGGATAGGTGGATGAGTAGATGAGTAAATTGGTGGATAAGTGGATGGGTGGATAGATGGATGGGTGGATAGATGAATGAGTGGATGGGTATATGAGTGGATGGGTGGATGAGTGGATGGGTGGATAGATGCATGAGTGGACGGATGCATGAGTGGATGGGTGGATGAATGCATGAGTGGATGGATGCATGAGTGGATGGGTGGATGAATGGATGGGCAGAGAGTGAATGGGTGGATGGGTGGATGAGTGGATGTATGAATGAGTGGATGGGTGAATGAGTGGATGGGTGGCTAAGTGGATGGATGAATGAGTGGATGGATAGATGAGCAGATG
>PVKV010011141.1:31278-72459 GCA_004027835.1 Alouatta palliata
CTTTGGGAGGCCGAGGCGGGTGGATCACGAGGTCAAGAGATCGAGACCATCCTGGTCAACATGGTGAAACCCCGTCTCTACTAAAAATACAAAAATTAGCTGGGCATGGTGGCACGTGCCTGTAGTCCCAGCTACTCGGGAGGCTGAGGCAGGAGAATTGCTTGAACCCAGGAGGCGGAAGTTGCGGTGAGCCGAGATCACGCCATTGCACTCCAGCCTGGATAACAAGAGCGAAACTCCGTCTCCAGAAAAAAAAAACCACTCAGGCCTAGGCTGGGCACAGTGGCTCAGGCCTGTAATCCCAGCACTTTGGGAGGCCAAGGTAGGAGGACTCCTTGAGCCCAGGAGTTTGAAATCAGCCCAGGCAACATAGTGGGACCCTGACTCTATAAAAAATAAAAAATTAGGGCTGGGAGAGGTGGCTCACACCTATAATCCCAGCACTTTGGGAGGCCAGTGTGGGCAGATCATGAGGTCAGGAGTTTGAGACTAGCCTGACCAACATGGTGAAACCCCATCTCTACTAAAAATACAAAAATTCACCAGGCGTGGTGGTGGGCGCCTGTAATCCCAGCCATTCAGGAGGCTGAGGCAGGAGAATCACTTGAACCCAGGAGGCAGAGGTCGCAGTGAGACAAGATCGTGCCACTGCACTCCAGCCTGGGTGACAGAGCGAGACTCCGTCTCAAAACAAACAAACTAATTAATTAAATAAAAATTAAAAATTAGCCAGGCATGGTGGCGCACGCCTGTAGTCCCAGCTGCTTGGGAGCATGAGCTGGGACTCAGAATGAGTGCAGAGCAGCTGGGTCCCAGCTTGAGCCCAGGAAGTCAAGGTTGCAGTGAGCCGTGATCCAGAGAGACCTTGTCTCAAAACAAAAAAACAAAACAAAACAAAAACCACCCAGGCTCACAGTTTCGCTGGGTCTTCATTTCCTCATGAAGGCTCAGTGGCAAGTAAAACTTATTTTTAAGTGTTACACGCGTTTCCTGTTCATCTCTCTGTCAGTCTAATTTACACGGTCCCGGCCAACGAACCAAAAACCAGTAGAAGGAAAGGGTTTTGTTTTTCTCTGATTTTGTTCGGTTAGGGCCTTTGTAATTTTGTGACCAGGGTCTGCAGGTCTGAATGGGACACAAAGCCGGAGTGGGAGCAAATTCTTCCTGCTGCACTGCCTCCAGCCTGGAACCCCAGTGTTCTCCCACCTTCTGACTCGAACGGACACTTGGGCTCTCCTGGGTCTCAGGACTGGAACGATGCCACTGGCTCTCCTGGGTCTCTGCCTTCAGATGGACACCAGAGCCACAGCCTGTGTCTCCAGCCTGCTGACTTACTCTGTGAATCCTGGCACTTGCCAACCTCCGCAATGAGGTGAGCCAACTCCTCATAATAATAAATCTCTTAATCTGCACACACGTACACACCTTCTATTTGGTGTTTCTCTGGATGAGCCTATTACAATAACTTTGTGACTATACCAAACCACTGAACTGTATACTTAAAAAAGTCAGTGTCACAGTATGTGAATTATATCTTCATAAAGCTATCACTTAAATAGCAACGAGAAGCCGGTGAGCACCGAGCACTCCTCTGCAAACGAGAGCGGGGACAGCATCATCCTTGCCCTCGGATGTCCCCAGCCTCCAGCCCGGATCTAGGAACACTTTTCATGTGCCCCCTCCTTCAATTCTGTAGCCCAAGGGTGGGGGCGGTCCTCAGCCTGGTACCTTCTCCATCTACCTCCTCACACTCTCCTCACACCAGCCAATGGATCTTCCCATGGATTTTTATTTTATGTTTTTATTTTTTTGAGACAAAGTCTTACTCTGTCACCCAGGCTGGAGTGCCATGGTGTGACTCGGCTCACTGCAACCTCTGCCTCCCAGATTCAAGTGATTCTCCTGTCTCAGTCCGCTGAGCAGCTGGGATTATAGGCACGCAGCACCACACCCAGCTAATTTTTATATTTTTAGTAGAAATGGGGTTTCACCATGTTGGCCAGGCTGGTCTCAAACTCCTGATCTCAGGTGATCCACTCGTCTCAATCTCTCAAAGTACTGGGATTACAAGTGTGAGCCACTGCGCCCGGCCTCCCTGTGGATTTTTAAAAGGGCCCTGGGTGACAGACTGAGATCCGTTAAGTCACAGAATGACCCTTTTAAATAAAGAAGGAAGCCATAAACCTCCACTTAAACAGAGTGGGGGACGGCAACAGAAACACAGCCACTCTCTCGCTCAACTTGTCCCCAAGGTCACTGGGCAGGAGAGACAAGAAGGGAAAATCGGCCTCCTAAGACACCCCACGCAGCCCCCGACTCCCCACATGCAAGACGCAGCTGTGCATAGTGGCAGCAGTGAGGGCCCCGGCCTGGCAGGTCCCCACGTCCCCCGCTGAGGGCTCCAGGGGCTGGGGCGGCTTAACAGGACCAGAGGAAATGACCGAAGGAGCCCCAAGCTGCTGGGGTGGCCCACGGGGTTTCCTGGGCCATCTCTGGTGGGACCCACTCCAAATCTGGAAGAGGTCCAAGCCCTCTCCTTCCCCATATCCCAAACCCCAACCAAACCAGCCAGGAGCCTTGGTGGACAAGAAGAAATTCAATTAAGCCCCTCTTTGCCGGCTGACGTGGGCCCCAGAGGGAGAGGGGCCCTGGGTGGCTCAAGCTTAATGATAATTTCAGCACTCGGCACTCCAAGTTAATTAGCTGTTTCTTCCCCAGCAGTCCTTGGGGAGCCCCACGGTGAGCTGCTAGGAGCCAGCCAAGCACAGCACACACGAGGTAGGGGCCTTCCCTCGCTCCCACCCTGCAGACACCGGGGCCCCTCAGGGGACTAGCCTCCCATCCCTGAGCCATGTTTCCCCCACCGCCCTCTCAACTAGGAACAGAGAAGGAACTTCTACTGCTTAGCCAGGTGTAGAAACTGAGGCACACGCAGAGAGGTCATGCGTGATATGGTTTGGACGCTGTCCCCTCCAAATCTCATGTAGAAATGTGATGCCTGATGTTGGAGGTGGGGCCTGGAGGGGGGTGTTTGGGTCGTGGGGGCGGATGCCTGATGGGCGGCTTGGTGTCCTCCCCATGGTCATGAGGTCTGGGAGATCTGATTGCTATAAAGAGTCTCACCACGGCAACATGCCAGTTACCCCCTCCCCTTCTGCCATGAGGAAAAGCTTCCAGGGGCCTCCCCAGAAGCCGAGCAGATGCTGGCGCCACTTGTACAGCCTGCAGAGCCGTGAGCCAGATAATCCCCAGCCTTGGGTATTCCTTTATAGCAACTTGAAATGGACAAACAGTATGTTAGTTTCTCTTTCTGGACCCCACAAGGTGCCTGGCAGGGGCTGTGCACTGGGGAGATGGCAACTGTGGGGTCCTCACAGACCGGGCCCGGGGCTTACCCACAGCTGTATCTCAGCACCTTGATATTACTGAGTGGATACCCAAAAGCCCTGCTGGGTGAATGCAAGTGAATGATGAAGACAAGAGGTGTCTGGTGGCGCTCGGGAAAGGTCCCAGGAGTCTAGGGAGATGGGACTGGGCAGTTCAGGTCAACGGCTAACCCTGGGGAAGGCTGGGAGGCAGCCAGGACAGTTGGAAGGACAGGAAAGGATAGCCAAGGGACTTTATGCAAGTGACCTCACTCTTCCCAGGAGGACGGGAAGCAGGAAGTAGGCATCAGACCAAAGAGTGCCAGGTGGGAGTGGCGCTCAGGTGGCCCGAGGAGCAGGTGCAGGCTCGGCAAGGCTGGTGGCAGGGCTGGTGGTGCCATGTGTGGGCCCGACACTGGCCCCATTCACTGCCTCCACCTCCTGGACGCATGGGCCCATGGCTCCCAAGGCCCTCCTTTGCCCCCATGCCACCTCTCCAGGCTCCACTTCCCGACGCCAAGCGGTTTTCTCACTCGCATCTCTCCCGTTGCCCCTACATCTAAGCTGACCTCCTCCCAGAGCTCTGGTGACATTCTAGAGAGGCCAGAGGCACATCTCAAATTCCTGGGTCACAAAGCCTTTGCAGAGTCCCCGCCTTCCTGGGGCACTCCTTCTTAGAGCTGGGTGTGTAGTTATCTCACTGGATCAGAAGCTTCAGGAAGGCCCGTCTTCCATCTCCTGCCCCCCACTTCCCGCCCGCCACTCAGCCCACAGCTGCCATGTGGTTGGGCCTTGGCAGCCACCACAGCTGGTAACACACACTTAGCACTTCAGTGTCCAGGTTCCATGCTGAGCCTCTTCCGTTTCATCTCCATCTGTCCTCATGATGGCCCCTGATGTGGTAACCATCATTATCCATTTTTCAGACAAAAGGCCTCGGCTCAGAGAGGAAAGGCAGGTCCGAGGCCACATGGTTCGTAACAGGCACATGGACCCGGCAGTCCCTCTACCCACGAGCGAGGCTCCTCCCTGTCCACAGACCTCGCTGAGGTTTTAGAGCCTGAGGCCAGTTAGCATCCACTGAGCATGATGGCAGCAGTGCTGAGGCTGGAACAAGGCAGGGGCCTCTGGAATCGCAGTCCCAGCTGTGGACCACACCTCGGTATGCCACCCTGGCTGGGAACCTGTCTCCAGCCCACCCGGGACCCCTTCCCACCCCAGGTCCTGCACTGGGCTGTGTGGGGGGATGCTGAATGAGGAGGGATGGTGAACAGGGTAGAAAGCGACTCCGGCAGGGAGGTTTCTGCTGGAAGCTTACAACATTCCTGGTGAGCAGGAATACACCAGGGGAAGAGGTTACAACCCTCAGACGGGCTCGCTGGGGACTGTCCCACAGCCCTCTCATTGGGACAGGCAGAAAATCCAGCCTCCTTTCAGGGCGAGTCCGGGGTGGCTGTGGGGGCACAGGTTCTAGCTAGGGTGACATGTGGGTTTATCCAGGGCACTCTGCCATGGGGGAAGGCCAGCTGGAGGAGGAGACGTGGCCTGGGCCAGCTTAAACCTCATGTATTCTGTAAATAATTATTTATCATAAACAAGCCTCATTATCCCCTAAGAAGAGTAAAGCATTACAGGAGGCACTTTCTCACCAACTAAACACGTCACAGTAACTTCACTGCATCACTGAGGGAGGGCCCCAGGGAGCCCGGTCCAGAATAAACGGTGGCCAGAGCGGCGGGCACACCGCCGAATCACCCAGACCTCCACCTCTGGAAGTGTGGGCTAAATTCTCTTCAACAGGTTACAAGGAAATTCACTGTGAAACCCATGTTTCCGCCACTACTGACTGTTCCAGAAGACTGGGCGGAGGGGTCTGACCTTTTCGCCAATCTTGGCCAGAGGGTTTGAGGTCACAGCTTGGACTGGGAGCCCAATCTACCTTCCTGAGAAAGAGGCTCCATCAGGGGTGTCCGTCAAGACCCAGCACACAAACATGGAACTCACTTAATGTCCGCTCCGGCACCTCTGGGCCCCCTACACTGGGTTCACCTATCTGACCCCTCGAGCAGTGAGAGTGATGGGGCACCTCTAAGGGAGATGTAGGGGCTGGAGCAAAGTTCCCAGCACAGGGTGGGGTCCCAAGGCGTGGTCCAAGCACTGCTGCTTCCCATGGGAGGCCTGGCGAGTGAGCAGGAGCTCGGAGACGCTGCAGAGATCTGGGCATGGGACTTGCGGTACGCAGCCAGACCAAGGGCCGAGTATAGATATGAGCAGGTGTGACCCTATGCCACCAGGTGCCCTCTGTGCCAGGCCCTGTGCCACCATCTCCATCTCACTGAGCCTCCGGGAAGTGAGGCAACCAGCCAAGGCACACAGCCCTGGGGTGGACCCAGGTGTGTCTGATTCCAGAATTCAAGAGGACGAGCAGAGGAGTCTGAGCCCCCTGAGACCTCGGTGATGGCTTAGTGCCTCAGGATGGCCTGGCTGGCTTCTACAGCTTGTCAGCCATGCACTCCTTCAGTCACCCAGGGCCCCAGTGCCGGTCACTGAGACTGAGATCTGGCTCTGGCCATCCCTGGCTCTGGGGACCTGGTACTGCCTATGGGGCCTATCCCTGGCTCTGGGGACCCAGTGCTGGTCCCTGAGACCTGGTACTGGCCGTGGGGGCCCATCCCTGGCTGCAGGGACCCAGTATTGTCTGTGGGATCTGTCTCTGGCTGCGGAGAGCTGGTACTGCCTGTGGGGCCTGTCCTTGGCCATGGGGGCCTGGTGCTGGAGGACCCTGACAGTGAAACCACAGAAGCAACGGGTAACAGTCCATTCGCAGAGTGTGTGGCCTGCCTGGCTGTAGCACCTCCCTCCGCTCTGTGCCCTCTCTCACCACAAAGCCTGGTGCAGGTAACGAAGCCAACAGGCGGGGAATCTGCAGGAGGACACACACCGTACCTGCTCCTCGTGCATGTCCCTGCGCCCTGGGTAGCTGAGAACCCCTGCTCCTCCTCCAGGGCTCTCCGTGTCAGGTCTGCGCTGTTCTGCCCCTCCTCGGCTCCCACCCGCCCGGCCCCCCAGCTACAGACAGCAGCGATTCTCCCTCCCACTCAATGGGGCCACTGTCCGGCCCATCATTAGTCTTCATGGCTGGCAGATGACACCGGCCACAGGCAGCATCTCCTCCAGTCCCAGCACACAAGGCACAAAAGACACCATCCTGCCCCAAGACCCTCCTAGTCACATGGCACATGGGAAGCGGGGCAGGAGTCTTCTAGGGCAGTCCCCTGCCCCCAGGGAGAGCGTGTTCAAATCCCCATGGAAATGCTGCTCTTTGGCCCTTTTTCTTAAAAACCCTCCAAGGAGACCTCATGCAGAGCACGCAGGAAGAATGGAGATTCTTGTGAGACTCTCTCGGGCTAGCCTCCCAGAAACCACAAAATATTTGGATAAAAGTTGAAAATCTGCAGTCACATGATGCTGACCATTCATTCATTCAAACACTCGTTGAGCAAGCACCCATGACGTCCAGAAACTCAGGACGGGAATTGATAAGACACAATCCTCATGTCAGTTCTAGTGAGAGAGAGATGGCACCATCATCCCCACCTGCTGGGGGCCCCGTCAGAGGGGGCGCCCAGATTCAGGGCCCAATGTGCCTAGTGGACGTGCCCTTTGGAGGGGGCGCCGGGGTTCAGGGCCCAATGTGCCTTGTGGACGTGCCCCCCATGTCCGTGAATCTCCTGGCCCTGTGGTGGCCCCTGGAACAAAGGCTGAGAGAGAAGAGACAAGGATGTGAGGGAGGGAGGATGCCCATACACAGTCCCCTGGGGACACTGGCAAGGTTGACTGTTCAGTGACCGTTCAGATGACCGAATCACCCGGCGCCTGGAGCCTAGCACCCACAGAGCAGGGCGGGGCAGCAGGCCCTGCCAGGGGCACAGGCCTGAGAAGAGGGTGCTGCCAGTCAGGCTTGATGGGACAGAGCGCGAAGGGCCCCTTTCCCAAAGGCCATGCAGAGGTCGGGGGTCAGTGTCGGCAACCCTGTTAGTGTCAGCCCCCCAAGGCCGAGCCAGAGTTGGGGTTCCAAGAGCAGCCTTGGGCGCCCAGGAGCCGGGATCTCACAGGGGGTGTCCCCCACCCCTAACTTCGGGACAGTGACAAATCTGGAGTGCTTCTGCCCATGATCCAAATACTGAACCCAAATGAAAGCACTGACAAATCGCATTTACTGTCATTTATAGGGAGAAGGAGGGAAAAAAAAAAAGCAAATCATATTTAGGCTGGCCGGCCAGGGGGAGGGCAGAGGGGCCAGCACCTCTGCCACTCCTTGGGCCCTTTGCATTGACCACCTCCCCCAGCAAAACCAAGGCCTGGCACCGCCCTGCGAATCAGCCCTGGAGTCAGCTGGAGTGAGGCAACTCCTCCAGGCAGATCATTAACTCCACTGTGATGGCTCCAGCAGGGAACCCAGATCAGGCCACAGCAGCTCAGGCGCCTGCAGAAGGCCCCGGCCTCTGGGTGTTAAGCTCTCTCCTCCGCACCCCCTCAGCCCCCGGTGGGCAGCGTACGATTCTCAGGGTGGATAAAAGAGAGGAGGAAGAGGCTGAGCTGTGGCAAGTTTGAACAGCCAGCCCGGGAGGGGCCGAGGTGGGGAGGGTTCCCATTGCTGCCCTATAGGCCCCGGAGCAAGGCTCCCATGAGCCCCCCGCAGCCAGCTGGGCAGGCACAGGCCCGGGTACCGAGTGTGCCAGGACCTCTGCCGCTTCCTGGGTGGGGGCGAGAGGGACCCTCAGGGGCCTGTAATTAGACCCTCGCCTTCCCAGTCAATTCCTCATCAAACAAACTCACAGGTAGAGCGGACTGGGCGTGGCCGCCACCTCGGGAGCGCTTCTGGGAAAGCTTCCCAAGGCTCTGCAGAGCTCCGGGAACAGGCCCCTACCTGTCCGGGAACTGGGCCCGCGCTCAATCAACAAATCAAAGCTTGGCACTGGAAGGCAGAACTGGGAATAGAGTCCCAGCCAAGGGCCACAAGGCCCTCAGGAAGCCTCTTCCCCAAGCCTCTTCCCCCCGTGGCTGCGGGAAGCTGGGAGCCCCCAGGTCTTCCCAAAGTCCAGGTGGAATCAATGACCTATGCTAAGGTGAGAGCTGCAGAGAGGGGCTGGCAGAGAGGAGCCCCTGCAGCTCACCCCACCCATTGACCCTGCTCTCCAGCATTGAAATAAAGCCCTCTTCCCACACCCTCAGACAGGGAGAGAGGGCGGAAGCCCTAGACATCCGGGGTGTATGGGAAAGGCTTACTTGTACTGAGGAGCCAGATAACGGAAGCTGCTGACGGTGCCGGTGCCGATGCGCATCTTAAAGGGGCCTTGAGACCTTTGACACCAGCAGGGAAGCCAAACACTGCCCCAGGCCTGGGGGCAGGGAAGGGGGATGCTAAAGACAGGGTGGCCCCTCCTGTGGAAGTGCCTCGCACGGTCTGATAAGAGCAGCTCAGACCAGCTGTGGCACAACAGGAAGTGGGGAGGATATGGTGGCCCAGGAGGCCGGGCCAGGCTGGGAGTGGTCCACCCAGAGACGCTGGTTGCCCAAGTGGGTCCAAGGCTTCTGGGCTGAAAGTCCTTGTGGAGCCTGTCCTTCAAGCCCAGGATAGTGGACCCGGGGTTCAGAGGACAGACCCTAGGCCCAGACAAGGCTTTCTTTTCTCTTATTTTTTTGAGGCAGAGTCTTGCTCTTGTTACCCAGGCTGAAGTACAATGGCACAACCTGAGCTCACTGCAATCTCCGCCTCCCAGATTCAAACAATTCTCCTGCATCAGCCTCCCAAGTAGCTGGGATTACAGGCACATGCCACCATGCCTGGCTAATTTTATTGTATTTCTAGTAGAGACAGGGTTTTGCCATATTGGCCAGGATGGTCTCAAACTCCTGACCTTGTGATCCTCCCGCCTTGGCCTCCCAAAGTGTTGTGATTACAGGCGTGATCCACCGTGCCCAGTGGACAAGGCCATTTTTGACATGGAATGCTGGTCTGACCACAGTGCTTGATGGCTCTGCCTGCAACCATGCCGCCACCTTCCATGAAGACAGGGCTCTCAGGGCAGAAGTCACATCTTCTCATCCCAGAATGCCCCATGCCACCCCCTACGCGCACACAGAGGGTCCTCCCCACCTCCAGCTGAATTGGCCCCATCACTGTCACCGTGACAGCCTACAGGGGCGGGGGCTGGTGGGAACACACACAAAACGGCCAAAGCAATGGTGTCTCAGGAGCCCCGACACAGAAATGACCAGGGGACAGGAGGGGCGGGCCGAGGTCAGCGGCAACTCAGGTCCCCACAGCCGGGCATTAAGAAAGGCGAGTTACACCACGGGCCTTCCTTCTGCTGAGCTTGGGTCTCTTTTGGGCCACACCTCAGCCTAAAAGAGACCCAAGAAGGAGAAGCAAGAATCCCACCTTTCCAACGAGGACTCACATGCGGGATGCTAGGCAAACACCTTCCTCTTTTTCCTGAAAAGGAGTTCCTGGGGCTGCCATGGGACTTGGCCAAAGAGAATGATGACATTCACAGAAACACACGAGGCCCCATTAAGTTTCAGGGCCGGGTGGCAATGAATGGAGGAGGAAACCCACAGCATTACTAGGGAATGGGGCCTCTTTCTGCCTCCTCCTCTTCTAATGGGTTTCCCCGTGTGGGATCCAAACCCAATTCCAACTCGACCCTGGTCCAGCAGGTGCTGTCCCCACAGCCCAGAAAACTACCGTTCAACCTGCTTCCGGGAGGCACATTTTTCCCCAGGAGAAGAATTCCAAACTTATCTTAGATGAGCAGAGAGCTGTTCCCCAAACCTCTGACCAGAACACAGAAGATTTCATGTCAAAGAGAGAGGGGCCAGGAATGAAGGGCAGCAGGCTGGAGGCTGAGGCAGTCCCTAGAGTCACTGGGATGGAGTTTCAGGCACAGATGGCACTGCCTGCAGAGCTCCTCGCCCCTCCCTGCTTTGGTGCCAGGGACCACCCTCTGTTGGCTGCATGACTTTAGTCTCGGGGGTTCTCCCAGCCTGAAAAGCCCCCGTGAAAGCAAGTTTGGGAGCTCCCTCAGCCCTGCTCACTGACATGCCTCTGTACGGCAGACACCCTGCACGCCATTCTGGAGAAGCACAGCACATGCACCCAGCCAAGCCAACAGCAGCCTCCTCGCTCCTCCCGGGAACGCCCGCACATCCCCAGCACATCCAGGAATCCTGGGCTGCAGCGGCGGCTCCCCGATCCCAGTGCCGGCGCCGCCTGGAGCGTGGGTTACTGCATTTCTATCGCTGAAACTATCTCTAGCCTCCAGCCAGTCTTGGGGAGCCCGACGGGGTGATAACTTCAGCAGAGTGATTTTAGAGAAAGTGGTGGCCAATTCGCATTTCTTCCTGGCCCTCCTGGAAGCCAGGGAAACCCCCTGCAAAAGGGAAACAAGTTCGAAGACACTCCCGGCAGGAGGAGAACTGAGGCGCTCAGCTTAGCTGGCCAAATATTTACAAAGAGATAGCTGTGACCACACAAAGCCCTATTCTTCTATTTCGAGGCCGAAAATCTGGTCCCCGCGTGGAGACTGAGCTCCCCGCCACCCCTCTCCTGGGGACCCCGCTCAGTCCTGCCGCCTGCGGCCCGGGCTCGGGGACAGCATGGCTCCCGGCCCCACCACCGTGGCCATCGGGGGCCCGCCTCTCGGCCGCACCACCTGGGAGCCCCCCCGGCCAGTGGTACAAGGCTGGGAAGAACAAAGGAGCAGGACTCACCCCAGCAGCGGAACGTCGGGCTGCGCTGGACGCGCTGAGAGCCTCGGCCCGCCCACCGGGTCACATGGCTCAGAGCCGAGCAGAGGATCAAAGGGGCTTTGTGGCCGCGGAACAAGGAGCCTCCCAGAGCGCGGGGCAGAGGTAGGGAGGGACCTTGACTGCCTGGGAAGGGAGGCTTGGTGGGTAATTGCTCCAAGGGGGCAGGGTGAGGGGAGCAGGAGGAGGGGGCAGGCAGAGAGAGGGGTGCCCGGCGGCAGCAGGCCCAGTGCAGCAGCAACCTGGGGACACCAGAGGGACGCCAAGGAGCCACCACTCACTAAAGGAAAGTAACAGGGTCCTTGGGAAGAGCCAGGGGGAGCTGCCAGGAAGAGAGGGGAAGAGGCTCCCAAAGACCTCTGGCCACCGTCCCTGCCTTTGTCCCTGTGTTTGCCAAAGCCCGTGCCTGTAAGGAGCCCCCTCCTCCCAGCCAGGTCCTGACACTGACCTGGACGCCCTCTCTCCCTGTGCCCTGCCCTGATGACCCCCCTTCCCAGGTGCTCCCCCACCTATCTGCTCAGACATCCCCACACCTGGACTCTCAGAGAGCATGGCCAGCCACCCCAGAAAGCCATTCATACCTGGATCCAGGCTGGAACACAGCCACCTGGGTTTGCCTCGTCTACCCCACGTGCTTGCCGGCTGGGACCTCGGAAGGGAGAAGGAGCCGGAGAGGAGGGGCAGGTGATCAGGGCGCAGCTCACCCTGAGCTCTTCTTCCCAGACCTCTGGACTCAGATCCGATCTAGCTCCTGCCTCTCCAGCCTCCCCAGCCCCTGGGGGACCTGGCCAGTGAGTCAGTCTCTTCCTCCCTCCCTCCCTGCAGGCCTGGGATGTGCTGGGACCCAGAGGGGCATAAGCAAGGGGGTCCCCAGAGAAGGGAGCTGACACGACACGGGCTGGGCCTGGGATCAGCCAGATCCAGCTCAGTGCCACGACCTCTGAACCCAAGTGAGTCACTCCCAGCAGGGGCGGGGCCACTCCCACACTAGGAGAGAGCGCCTGGGAGAGGGCTTGCTGGGGGCTGGGAGGGATTCGCTCAAGTGGAAGGCAGCCCTTGGTGATACCTTCTGAGGGCCAGGGGCTGAATTCTGTAAGCTATGCCCACGGGCAGCCCCTACGGGACCTCGTGTTCACTGGGCTCCACGTATGCTCACCTTTCCCATCCCACACCTCCACATGTGGCTGGTGGTGACTGAAGCCCCGCAGGACCGGCCACACTGGCCACACAGGCCAGCCACGTCCAGCGGCACCCCAGCCAGCAGTCACTGGCCTCTAATCCGTCAATTCCCACTCCTCATGGCCAGCGTTACCCCTAAAGGCCTCCTGGTCTTTGGGTTTGCCATAAAGGCTTCAGACGGCCGTTCTCGAACCACAGCCCTCCCTACCCTCACAGTGAGTGGCCATGGGGAGCTGCTGTCACTGGTCTCCGGGCACTAGGCCAGAGCCAGGGAGTGTCTGGGAAGGGACTGCATGCCGGGAGTCCCTGTTCCCCCGAACGGGAGGGAGGCTGGTAGCGGATCAGAGTTGTGGGTTCTGAGTCAAACACCGAACTCCAAGGCCCCGGGTCTGTCACTCAGCCTCTGTGGAATCTGACCTTCCCCATCCGTAAAATGAGTATCACCAACACCAGTCCCCCAAACTACAGCAAGACACACACTCAGCATTCACGGAGAGTAGCCCCAAAGCCTGCTTGGCTGCCCCGCGGTCCAACCCTCCAGCAGAAACGGCACCCAGGCCACAGACACAACCTTACATATTCCAACAGCCACAATAAAAAAATGTAAGAACAGGCCAGGTGCAGTGGCTCACACCTGTAATCCCAGCACTTCGGGGGGCCAAGGCAAGTGGATCACCTGAGGTCAGGAGTTCCAAACCAGCCTGTTCAACATGGTGAAACCCAGTCTCTACTAAAAATACAAAAATTAGTCGGGCATGGCGGTGGGTGCCTGTAATCTCAGCTGTTTGGGAGGCTGAAGCGGGAGAATTGTTTGAACCCGGGTAGCAGAGATTGCAGTGAGCCTAGATCACGCCACTGCACTCCAGCCTGGGTGACAGGAGCGAAACTCCATCTCAAAAAAAAAAAAAATCATTAAAAAAAATGTAAGAACGGGTGATATTAATTTTAATATCATTCACATAACAGAGCCCAAAATATTATCAATTCAACATGTAATCAATGTAAAAATGACAGATCTTTTACATTCTTTTTTTTGAGATGGAGTCTTGCTCTATTGCCAGGCTGGAGTGCAATGGCGCAATCTCGGCTCACCGCAACCTCCGCCTCCTGGGTTCAAGCGATTCTTCCGCCTCAGCCTCCCGAATAGCTGGGACCACAGGCACATGCCACCATGCCCGGCTATTTTTTGTATTTTTTAGTAGAGACGGGGTTTCACCATGTTGGCCAGGATGGTCTCGATCTCTTGACCTCGTGATCCACCCGCCTCGGCCTCCCAAAGTGCTGGGACGACAGGCGTGAGCCACTGCGCCCGGCCACATCTTTTACATTCTTTCTTTCCCTTGCTGGGACTCTGAAACCCAGCATGCATTTCACACACCCGGAGCCGCCACATTTCAAGTGTTCAAAGGCCCGGTGCAACCAGCGGCTATCATGC
The DNA here is from genome assembly GCA_004027835.1 of Alouatta palliata. Lineage (NCBI taxonomy): Eukaryota > Metazoa > Chordata > Mammalia > Primates > Atelidae > Alouatta > Alouatta palliata. The sequence goes on from PVKV010011141.1 coordinate 45,070, forward strand.
TGGTCAGTGCCGCTCGGATAGTCTCAATCTTTTTTTTTTTTTTTTTTTTTTTGAGACAGAGTCTTGCTCTGTTGCCCAGGCTGGGGTGCAATGGCACGATCTTGGCTCACTGCAACCTTCATCTCCCAAATTCAAGCAATTCTCCTGCCTCAGCCTCTTGAGTAGCTGGGACTATAGGCGCACACCACCATGCCTGGCTACTTTTTGTATTTTTAGTAAAGGCAGGTTTTCACCATGTTGGCCAGGCTGGTCTCAAATTGCTGACCTCAAATGATCTGCCTGCCTTAGCCTCCCAAAGCACTGGGATTACAGGTGTGAACCATTGCACCTGGCCTCAGATAGTCTCAATTTGATCCTAGGATAACACCAGGTCATTGGAAAGCTGATTTGAACCATATGATTTGAGCCTCCCAGATCATTCTCAGCACCACATCTACAAGCCACATGTAGAGGATGATAGAACACAGCTTGGTGAAACACACAGTGCTGGTGAGGCCACAGATCCCGCCATCAGTACCCCCCACCCCCCTGCCCCGGGGACATTTCACTGTCAGAAAGAGCAGAGCTTCTCCTAAGAAATGAATGTGGCCCAGTACGGTGGCTCATGCTAGTAATCCCAGCACATTGGAAGGCCGAGGCAGGCGGATCACCTGAGGTCAGAAGTTCAAGACCAACTTAGCCAACATGGTGAAACACCATCTCTAGTAAAAATACAAAAATCAACCGGGTAAGGTGGCATGTGTCTGTAGTCCCAGCTACTCGGGAGGCTGAGGCAGGAGAATCACTTGAACCCGGGAGAAGGAAGTTGCAGTGAGCCAAGATCACGCCACTGGACTCAAGCCTGGGCAACAGAGCAAGACTTTGCCTCAAAAAAACAAACAAACAAAAAAGAAATGAATGTGCTAGAAATGAATGTGCTAGGCACACGCTAAGTATCTCTTAGACGATTCCAAAGACATCAATTACTCAATTACTGTGACTGCCAACTCACCCACTTCCCTTAGCGTGCCTACCTTGCCCTAGCTCACAGGTGCTCAGGCCAGGATGCACCCCTGACTCAAAGGCAGCCGGCCACTGGCTCAAAAGGGAGAGCAAGGCCACTGGAATTTCCCCAGGAGTCTGAAGTCCGGAATGTTTTTGGGTGGAGGGTCCTGAAGCCAGGAGGCCATGCAGACATGGGGGCTGAAACGCTATTTGAGCCATTTGCAAAGAGAGATGCTCAGGCAGTGACCCCAAGGAAGGGGTGAGGGGGGAGAGGGTGGCACATCCATGCTGCTTCAACCCCTGCCCTTCCAGAGACCTAGGTGTTCCACGCGCTGGCCTCCCCGAACGGATATCCTTCCAATAAGCAACTCATCATGTTCATGTTTATTATTTTAAAGTCACACAGAATTGCATTTATTAAAAAAGAATTTAGAGAGACAGAAAGCATTCTGGTGGCCGCCAAGGGCGGATGGGAAGTGGGTCCTTCATGGCTACGGGGTTTGCTTTTGGGGTGATGAAAAGTTCTGGTACTGGAGGCAATAGTCACACAACGCTGTGAATGCACTAAACGTTACTAACGGCACCTTTTATGTTCTGTGTATTTTAGCACAATAAATAAATATAGATTTAAAACAACAGAATTCAGCGTGTCCTTTTTTCCTCTTGAGCTAGTTTGTTTTCTTGCTTCATATCTTAACATCGAAAGGGCCCGAAGAGACACCACAAGCCCCCAGGGTAGGCTTAAGAACTCTCCTTCCCCAGACTGTCACCTTATGTGGCCACAGGGACTCTGCAGATGTAACTGAACATGGTGAGATGAAGAGATGACCCAGGCGGGCCCCAAATCACAAGTGTCCTTTAAGAGGGAGGCAGGCCAGACATGGTGGCTCACATCTGCAATCCCAACACGTCGGGAGGCCGAAGCGAGCAGATCACCTGAGGTCAGGAGTTCGAGACCAGCCTGGCCAACATGGCAAAACCCTGTCTCTACTAAACACACAAAAATTCGCCAGGTGTGGCTGCACATGCCCATGATCACAGTTACTTAGGAGGCTGAGGCAGGAGAATCACCTGAACCTGGAGGTGGAGGTTGCAGTGAGCTGAGATCATGCCACTGCACTCCAGCCTGGGTGACAGAGCGATACTTCGTCTCAGGGAAAAAAAAGGAGGCAGAGGGAGATTGGATTGCAGAGGAGGAGGAGGCCATGTGAGGATGGAGGCAGAGGCTGGTGGGATGCAGTCACAAGCCAGGGAACTCCAGCAGCACCCGCAAAGCTGGAAGAGGCAGGAAGGGATTCTGTGAACACCTAGACTTTAGTCTGGTGAGACTGACCTCCAGCTTCTCAACCTGGGCACTGAAAGGGAAGAAGTCTCTGCTGCTTCCAGCCACTGAGTTTGTGATAAGCAGTTACAGCTGCAACAGGAAGCGAATGCAGCCCTCAGTCCATTCCTCCGCCCACAGTAATACAGGCGCTTCTCCTGCAGATGAAGAAACACACACTCGGAGCGGAGCTGAACTCCCTCCAGGCCACACAGCCAGTGAAAGGGACAGGACCCCTTCCCACTCCCCTCAGGGGTCTGTGTTGGATTTTCCAAGGTGGCTGCTCTTGATAGTGAGCTTCCCATAACCACAGAGACTCGTTTCAAAGCTAAGAAAATGTCCCCTTCAAGGGGCATCAGAAAGAAGGCCCCAAGGTGTCCACCTGTCTGTGGGCAACGCTCACAGTCCTTCCTGGTGATCCAGCCAACAGAAGGGTCACAGAGGAGGGAGCAGCATGGGCCAGCCCGTCCCACAGCAAGGTCCCACTCTGGAAGCCACAGGGGACAGCTGGGGCTCCCAACTCCAACTGAGCCAACTGGGAGAAGAGCCCAGAACAGTCCTGGAGGCTGACACCTGCCAGGAAGTGCGGCGACACCCACATGTTGCTGAAGCATGCAGCATTGCAGCAGCAGAGAGGAGGGGATGTGGCTTCTCAGCTTCCTCCCCGCCCCCAGCACACACATGTGCATGAACACACACGCACACACACACGTGCACGCCCTCATGCACCAGCCCCCAGTTCCCACGTCCTGCACTCGGCCCCTGCCAAGCTCCTCGGCCACCACCAAGCCAGGTTGTGAGCACAGAGCTCAGCCTTCCTGCCAACTCTTTTCCAATCCATCCTGGGCAACACCCCAGTGGGAGGCAGCAGATGCTTCCCATCAAATGCCAAGAACAATATCCCTCCCTCTCCTCTGCGGGCCGGTGACCGGGCTTCTGCGTGGGGGTTCAGGGGGACAGGCTGGGGGCAGGAGAGTGGTTCTGATAGCTGGTATGCATTTGCAGCGACAACGCCCCGAGGCAGCCCACATGCCTGCCCATAGACCGACCTCGAGAAGGGGCTGGGAGCACCCACAGCCCCTGCCATTCTGGGGGGCAGGCTGGGGGAACCCCAAGCAGCCCGAGTCAAGGGACCCTCCCCAGGCAGGCGTGGCGGGACACAGGGGCCTCTGCACAGTTTCTCTGCCAGGCAGTGCAGCTGCTGGGCTGTTTTGGCACATTTGGGTGACATGTTCTGGTTTCTTCTCACTTGGCCTGGGAGAACGTTCAGCATGCCCCCATCTCAAAAACAAGCAAACCCCCTTCCTTTGGCTCACGTACCTCCTCAAACTGTGAACTTCCTCCCCATCTCAATAGCCCAGCCTCTTCAAAGTGGGTCTACACTGCGGATTCAATCTTCCTACCACCCACTCACTTCTTAACCGCGCCATCTGGTGTCCGCCCATCTCACTATTAACGGAGCTCTTGAAAAAGTCCTCATGGCCAATATCCAACCCCACCCCATCTGACCTTGAGGGCAGTGCCCGACACGCAGGAGCCGGTTCTTCTCCCCTCCCTATTCCCTAGCGCTGGGGTCTGGATAGCCCCCAGGGGAACCCCTCGCCCCCTAACTTAGTCTCCTGGGGTGACCACACCTCTGTTCCAGCTTCCCAGCTCAGCTGCCTCTCCAAAGCTTGCCTCCGTTCTCCCACTTTGAGCACTGTCCATTTTCTGAGACTCAGGCTCCCACTAGCTGCACCTACCCAGCCCCAGCCCTCTCGCCAAGTCCTACTGCAGGCTTCTTCCTGGTGTCTCAAATCAGTCCCTTCCTGCCCACATCCATAAGGTCAGTTTCTGCCCTATGACCGCTCCCCTGGACCAGCGGGATCCCTCGCCAACACCCACCTCCCATCTCGCTCCCTCCCACCCATGCAGGGCTCTGCTGGATGACCCCTCCCACTTTATCACTCCTTTTCCCAAACAGCGTCCCAGGCTCTTCTGTTAAAGTAGAAATTCTTCCCTTGCATTCGAGGGCCCCTGCAATCTGGCCAACACACCTTCAAGGCTGAATTCCCACTCCTGTCTAAGGAGCCTACACTCTTCAGCCAGCCCCCACTGTCCGGCAAACCCCACCTAAAATCCCCCTTGGTAAATGTCACCCACTCCAGGAAGCCCTCCTGACATCCTCCATCATATGTGACCCCTACCCCCAGAGTCAGACCCTGACTTGGAGACCTTGAATCTTACTCATCTTTGCCTCTTTCGGGTCTCCTAGGCAGCGGGCCTCAATCTATATTTGTGGATCTCTGTAGCAGGAGGGCCCATTTCCTCCTTTCTAAGAAATGCTCACCCTACCTCCTGCCAAGTTGCAACCTCCACTAGCAGATACCTTCAACAAGTCTTTTTACTTTTCTTCTTTTTTTTTTTTGAGACGAAGTCTCACTCTGTCACCCAGGCTGGAGTGCAGTGCAGCAATCTCGGCTCACTGCAACCTTCGCCTCCTGGTTTTTAAGTGATTCTCCTGCCCTAGCCTCCCGCGAAACTAGGATTACATGCATGCTGCCAGGCCCAGTTAATTTTTTGTTCTTTTTTTGTATTGTTAGTAGAGACAGGGTTTCACCATGTTCACCAGGCTGGTCTCGAACTCCTGGCTTTAAGCGATCTGTCGACCTCAGCCTCCCAAAGTGCTGGGATTACAGCCACCTCGCCTGGCCCAACATGCCTTTTTATAACCTTCTTGAAAAGCTATCATTGTACCAACAGTGTGTCTTATAAATTATTTGACAATAACTTAAAATGTGACATTATTAAAAGTGTGACCTTACTTTTAAATAATAGAGTTGGTTGTGGTGTGCAGCCAGCTCTATTATTCCCGCGTGATGACCACTTTGTAGATTAGCTACAGGCCCAGGCCCATGTCCAATCCAACCACCCTGTCCCTCCAGCCTCGTGTCCCAGGGCAGCAAACTCATGGTGGGTATAAAACCAGGATCCTCAACGCCCAATACAAAACAATGGGGCCCTGCACTGATTTCAGCAGCAACCAGAAGCCATGTCTGCCTCCTGCACTGGGGCACCCAGCCCTGTGAGCTCTCTCTCCAGAATAATGAAGAGGTGAGGACCGCCAATTGGGAGCTCCAGGCTGCCGACTGGGTGTAATGTTCTGCAACTCCTCAAACCCTCCCATCACCAAAATACAGGCCAAAAAAACTGCTGAGCAGCTGAGGTGGCAGCACTTTGAGCCCAACAACAAACAATTTGGTGTTTAGAGGAGACTGAGGCTCTGAGACTCGGGCTGGCGGGAAGGTGGCAAGATCAAGGAGTAAGATATTTGTTTGATTTCTGGAAGTAGGTTTGGTCAGGCCAGGCACAGTGGCTCATGCCTGTAATCCCAGCACTTTGGGAGGCCAAGACAGGTGGATCACCTGAGGTCAGGAGTTCAAGCCCAACCTGGCCAAGGTGGTAAAACCCAGTCTCTACTAAAAATACAAAAATTAGCTGGGCATGGTGTCAGGCGCCTGTAATCCCAGCTACTTGGGAGGCTGAGACAGAAGAACTGCTTGAACCCAGGAGGCCGAAGTTGCAGTGAGCTGAGATTGTGCCACTGCACTCCAGCCCTGACAACAAAGAGCAAAACTCTGTCTCGAAAAAAAAAAAGAAATAGGTTTGGTGAAAGCAACAGTTCCCAATCCTGGTGACAGATTACCATCCTAGAGGGAGCATCCTAAAAATTACAGATAACCAGCCTGGTGTGGTGGCTCACGCCTGTAATCCCAGCACTTTGAGAGGCTGAGGCAGGTGGATCACCTGAGGTTGGGAGTCCGAGACTAGCTAGACTAACATGGAGAAACCACGTCTCTACTAAAAACACAAAATTAGCTGGGCATGGTGGCGCATGCCTGTAATCCCAGCTACTCAGAAGGCTGAGGCAGGAGAACTGCTTGAACCCAAGAGGCAGAGGTTGCAGTGAGCTGAGATCGCACCATTGCACTCCAGCCTGGGAAAGAAGAGCGAAACTCCATCTCAAAAAAAAAAAAAAAGAAAAAAAATACAGATAACCAGGTGCAGTGGCTCACACCCATTGTCCAAGCTACTTGAGAGGCTGAGACAGAAGGACTGCCTGAGCCCAGGAGTTCAAGTCCCGCATGGGCAGCATAGCAAGACCCCACCTCCAAAATAACAAAATAAAAATTAAAAGCACAGATGTTTGGTCCCTGCCCCAGTAATTCTAATCAGGGGGGCGGGGGGGTTGGTATCTTTAAAATATTTCTCAGCAGACTCTAATGTGTAGCTGGTATTGAGGACTGCTGGTTAGGACTGACAGATCCACACACGCCCACACGTGAGACAGACACACACCTAGGATGCGCCAAGATCATGGCAAGATTCTGGAGCTGAACGTGCCGAAAAGCCACAGGCGTGGGGGCAGGGGTGGGGCCAACAGCTCCTTTGCCGTCTGAGGAAGTTCGGTCCCCTTGAGGTTTAATCCTTTCCTCCCACATAATCCTCTGGCTCCTGCCACAGGACTGAAATGAACCCAGCACAAAATCCTTAGCTCAAACAGAGAACTGGGTATGAAGGCAAAAGATCCGTCCAGTGCCTGCTGCCTGAACAGTCGCACAAAGCCCTGGCCAATCCAAGGGGCAGCACTTGGAATTTTTATGAAGGGTCTCCACACTATCCACTGCCTGGCTGGGACTCTCACCGTCATCTGCTTTGGAACAGAACAAGGACACAAGGAACCCATGAAGGGGGACAGAATATGTCGCTGCGGCACAAAAATTATTTTGAGGCCAGACGCAGTGGCTCACACGAGTAATCCTAGCACTTTGGATGGCTGAGGCAGGCAGATCACTTGAGACCAGCCTGAGCAACATGGCAGAACTCTGTCTCTACTAAAAACACAAACGTTAGCCAGGCTTGGAGGTACACGCCTGGAGTGTCAGCTACTCAGGAGGCTGAGGTGGGAGGATCACTTAAGCCCAGGAGGTTGAGGCTGCAGTGAGCCCTGATGGTGCCACAGCACTCCAATCTGGGTGACAGAGACCAAAAAAACCCTGTCTCGAAAAAATAATTATTTTGAGCATAAGGCATTCAAGCCTCCGGCACCCCTACTGCACTAAGAGAGCTCAGTTGTCAGGTGACAGAGCGAGACTCCTCAAAAAAAAAAAGAACTGTTGTCACAAATCTGCTCCCTGGGAGATGAGTAGTTTCTACACCACACCTAAGCAGACACTGTCACAAAACTGTCACATCTCCCATTTCAGCTCTTAATGGCCTGTTTATCTTTCCAAAAAGTCACTTCTTTTGCCATAATATGCCTTTTTTTTTTTTTTTTTTTTTTTTGATGGAGTCTCACTCCATTGCCCAGGTTGGAGTGCAATGGCACGATCTCGGCTCACTGCAACCTCTGCCTCCCGGGTTCAAGTGATTCTCCTCCCTCAGCCTCCTGAGTAGCTGGGATCACACACACCCACCACCACGCCTGGACAATTTTTGTATTTTTAGTAGAGACAGGGTTTCACCATGCTGGCCAGGCTGGTCTCGAACTCCTGACCTCCGGTGATCCGCCCACCTTGGCCTCCCAAAAAGCTGGGATTACAGGCGTGAGCCACGGCGCCCGACCCATAATATGTGCTTTCTCCCCTTCCTTTTCCCCTGTTAAGACGGTATACGGGCCCAGAGTTTTTTTGTTTTTGTTTTTGGGGTTTTTTTCTTTTTTTTAGACTAGTCAAGAGCAGTAGTGAGAAGAGAGTGGAACAAGGCGTGTAACCTGTAACTCACTGAGCAGTCAGCTGACATAACTCACTGCCTTCGCACCAGCCACGGGCCCCACCTTCTAACGGCTCCTTTGAGTCACATTTTTCAGTGAACTCCCATAAGTATGTGATTAAATCTGTCTTTTCTCTTGTTAATTTATCTTCAGTGAGTTTAATTCACAGGCCCCCAAACATTGAGCCTAACAGGGTAGAGGAAACGTATTTCTTCCCCCCTACAAAAATACTTCCCCTCTTCACCTCAGAGCCTCACCTTGCCCACCCATAGCCAGTAATGTGGACCCCATTTCTCAAAGTCTCCAAAAGCAGGACAGCCTGCGCGCAGGATGTACCCATCACAGAAAGAGGGTCAGGTCTGGTGGGAAGAAAGAAATGGGAGCGGCAGATGTTCACCTCTTGGGCTAGACAGAGGCACCAGGTGTTCACTGCCCTGGGTAGTAAACATTTTTTTTTTTTTGATACGGAATTTCACTCTTGTTGTCCAGGCTAGAGTGCAATGACGTGATCCTGGCTCACTGTAACCTCCGCCTCCCGGGTTCAAGCGAGTCTCCTGCCTCAGCCTCCCAAGTAGCCGGGATTACAGGCGCCTGCCACCATGCCCGGTTAATTTTTGTATTTTCAGTAGAGACAGGGTTTCACCACATTGGTCAGGCTGGTCTCAAACTCCTGACCTTGTGATCCACCTGCCTCGGACTCCCAAAGTGCTAGGATTACGGACATGAGCCACTGTGCTAGGCCGGGGAGTAAACATTTTTAAAAACTGAAAGAAAAATCTTCAGCTTCACCGGGGCATAAAAGGCATGACCTTTTCTGTGGCTAAATGGCTGGGTGGCTCGGGAGATGAGTGGTAAGCACCCTGAACCTCAGGTACTTGCCTGTACACGGATGGCAATGAAACCACCTGCTGTGTGGCTGCTTGAGAGGCTCCAACTTCCTGCCTCCCTGATAGGGTTTTGGGGAAGATCATATGAGGCAGCGACATAAAAGCACCTCGAAAACCACACAGAGCGTCTAAGTGTGGGGGGAGCCAGCCGATTCCAGGCCTGTTTTTACAACCTGGCAGAAAACCCCCTAAAGAGGGCCTTGTTTTTCCCTCCGGGCAGGGGCCTGGGTGTCAGGCCTGAGGCCTGACAGCGTTAGCGGCTGCTCGGGTATCCGGCATGAGACTGTTCTGTCCCAGACCCACTCCTAGCCCGGGAGGGAAGCAGGCCGGGGTGACGGGTCTGAAACCCTTCATGTTTTTGGCAGAGACATGGGATGGGAGAAACTGTCACTCATGGCAAACCAAGAAGCTTGTTTGTTGGGACCAAAGCAGCCCAGCCCAGCTCTCTCTTCCCCATTCTATCCTCCCAGAACTAGGAGACCAGGACATCGGAGGCTGAGAAGATGCTGGAACAGTCCCTGCATCTGTTTGTTCAGAGACAGGGACCCTAAGCCACCTTCCCCTCCAGCTCACTCCACAAACCCAGGCGTCCCTTTGTGTCAGACCCTCCCTGTCCAGAAGCTACAGGCCCTATTTGAGAGCCATCCAGGGTCTCACGGCCTCCACCACCCAGCCGTCCATCTCATCGGGCCAGGCCTGCAGGCATGGAGATCAGCAGGTGGGGTTCAAATCTGGCTGCACACTGATCAGCTGGGTGGCTCTGGGCACATGTCTGAACCTCTGGGAGGCAGTGCTCTCATCTGCAAAAAGGGGAAGGGCTTCTTGAAGAGACTGGCAAGTAAAGGAGATGGCATCTGTGCAGACGGCACTGTGCGGGCGCCCAGCGGATGGTTCCGTGCCTCATTCCTGAGTCTGCAGGAGCGTAGGTGGCAGGGAGCCGACAGGAAGCGAGCAGCTGTCCGCTTGGGACACAGGCTGCTCTGAGTTGGAAGTGAAAAAGGAATAAGCAGCAGCTTCTGACGATGAGTTTCACGTGTCTGTGCCTTAAAACGTAAAGGTGCATCTAGAAGATCTTCTGGGCAAGTTCTCTCTTAAAGGTACACGAAGACCGGGCGCAGTGGCTCACACCTGGAATCCCAGCACTCTGGGAGGCCGAGGCGGGTGGATCGCCTGAAGTTGGGAGTTCCAGAGAAACCCCGTCTCTACTAAAAATACAAAAATTCGCCAGGCATGGTGGTGGGTGCCTATGATCCCAGATACTTGGGAGGCTGAAGCAGGAGAATCGCTTGAACCTGGGAAGTGGCGGTTGCAGTGAGTCAAGATGGTGCCACTGCACTCCAGCCTGGGTGATGGAGTGAGGCTCCCTCTCAAAAAAGAAATATAAACAAATAAAATTTTTTTTTAAAAAAACGGTATATGAAAAAGGTAAAATGCCATGAGTGTTGTATCGCAATATGTCAGTTACAAATGGGAACTGGAGGATTTCCCACGCCATCTGTTCCCTCATTCCTTCCCTCCCTGCATATGTACTAAGAGGCCCCCGGGGCGGGCAGCATCAGGGGGCCTGGGGTGCCTCACAAACAGGCCCTGCCTACTCAGATCTTAGACCCAAGGAGGAGACAGAAAATTTAAAATAGGGCAGTAAGTGGAACAAATGGGGACCAGATGGGGCCATTTGGCAGTGCTGGGTAAGGCCCTTCTCAGGGAGTCCCCAAAGAGGCCCAGCTTCCAGGCGAAGGAGGCACCACAGGCATGGGCCTGCAGAGGCCAAGGCCTGGAGGTGGGGCTCCCAGGGGAGCCGTTCAGGATGCCCGAGAGGAGAGGGCAACTCACCAGCCTGGTGACGAGGACAGTCATAAAGTGCCATGAAGCACCATCCAGGCTGCCCACCAGCCCCCAGGACAGAAAGATGGTGGCAATTAAGATGTGAGGATCTGCTCACCTGATCCCCACTCGGCTCAGAAAATGACTGTTTCAGGACCACAGGCAAAAACACAACTCCTGCAAGCTGCTGGCCTAGGGAATCGCTGGGGGAAGGTGCGAACTCCCACCGGCCAAGGTCTCTAGGAGCCTTGGGCTGCCGGAGATGCCTGCAGGAGGCCAGGGGGGGCAGGCCGGACTAGGGGCACGTCCACCTCTTCTCTCAGCCCCCAGCCCTCGGGCCAGAGTGTCCTCAGGTCCCTGGGGCCCTCAGGGCTGCAGATAGATAGGGAGAGGCCTGTACAGTGGCGGGTCACCTGGTTCCTGCAGGAAGTGGCCAGAGGCCCCAGTGCTCAGATTCAGTGAGTTACTCTTCCAGCCATTGCCAATGCTGCCACTCACTCGGGGACCACTCCCTCCAGCCCTCCTCCCCACCAGGGAAGAAAGCACTCTGGAGTAGGAGCTGGGATATCTGGCTGGATACACCAGCATGACTTTGCATGACCCTGGGCCAGTCACTTAACTTCCCCGGACCTCGCTCCGTTTCCTCACTTGCAAATCAGGCAGACAAACCCCTGCAGTCTCCTTCAGCTACAGAATTCTAAGTGTTTAAAAAAAAAAATCACGAAAAGGAAGGATGCGCCCAGCCCACACCCTCACCTTCATTTGTCAAAAGGGGAAACGGTTTTGCTATGGGTTTTTTCCCCCCAAATAGACATGGGAGACCTTTCCTATGACTGCAGAGCTGGAGCAGTCCAGAGGAGCCCAGAATCTTCTAGAGCTTGAGATCCACAGGGGAATTTCTCCCAATTCTTCCAGGACAGGAGCACCCCTGCCTAATGGCATTCGGTTCCCACCACTGCTGCAACAAATGACCACACACACTTGTGACATCAAACAACACAGATTTGTGCCACCCCACACCACACTAGGCTACAGGGAAGGTGTCCACAGGACTGTGCACCCTCCTGAGGCTGCAGGGGAGAACGTGTTTTCCTGCATTTTCTGCCTGCCCACAATTCTTGGCTTGTGGCCTCCTCCCTCCTTCCCAGCCTCTCTCCCACTGCACCACTCGGACGGTCCAATGTGCTTTTGAAAACTCTGGTGATGACAGCGCGCCTGTGTGAATTATCCAGGATCATCTCCCTATTTTAAGACCAGCTGATTAGTGACCTGAGCTGGCCCTGCCATGTCACCTCACATGAGCCCAGGTGCTGGGGATTAGGATGTACACACCTCTGGGAGTCATTATCCTGCCGACCCGAAGCCCCAGGTCCTGGAGGGAGATGAAGGGTAGGACTGCAGGCCCAGGCAGCTGCCTGCTTGGGTTCGAATCCTGGCTCCACCGCTAAGGAACTGGGGGAGCGCATTATCTGTATAATGGAGTGGGGAGCCAGCCTCTTGACCGTCAGTGCGGAGCGAGGCAGCGTGCACAGGGCTTGGAGCAACGCCTGGCACGTGAGCAGCTCCGTGAGCATCTGTTCCCTCATCGCCAAATCTTGTAAGAACTGACCTCAGCCCAACAGCTTCTCCAAACCTGTAGCTCCTTTTGGTCACAAGGCCAGGAGCACCCCCTGCAGGGCCATCCAGGCCCCCAGACCCTCTGAAAGTCCCACCCCACATGATGCTGGAAGCAGATACGACACAGGCTGCTCACCCACACGCGGCCACCGGAGAGGTCCAGGTGACGTCGCCTTCGATGGGTGTGCAGTGTGGGGCAGGGCCAGGCACCATCAACCAGCCACAGTCACCAGTGCACGCAAGGGGCCCTCACTGTCAACTCTGGCCTGAGGCCAGGGAGAAGCTTCCAGAAGCCCCTGACTGTCCTACAGGGAGAGGGACCCCAGGACAATGCACACAAAAGGCATTGTGGGGCAGCAAAGAGTCCCCCCTAGAAACTGCATTCTGCGCTCCTGACAGATCATTCTCCTAGGCCACTACCAGGGTTCACGTGGGCTTTTGCAGCATGGAATTTGGCCACCCCAGAAGAATGACTGGGCAGGCCAGGGCCACTGGAGATGGTGACGGCCGGACCCTCTGTGGTCTCCCTACCAGAATCATCAGGAGGCCAGAGTGGTCACCAACCCCTCACCTGGCCCCTGATGGGCAGCAGGTCTTGGGCGGCCTCCTGACCTCCCGAGGTCCTCCCATCTCACTGAGGGAGCCCCAAGTACAGAGAGCCGGCCCCTGGCTCCTCCGTGAGAGAGTTGGTTACATAAAGGCAGCCACACACCCAGCAAGATGAATTTGCAATCTCTGAGCCCAGGTCATTCTGGCTTCCCCACAGGGAGCTCCTGGGGGCGTGGGGTGGGGGCGTAGAAGGGAGGGGTCAGCGCTCCATCCCTGGGAACCAGGCCATGAGTCCTGAACGCAGGCCAAACCGCAGGGGCCTCCCTTCTCTCCAGGCTTCTTGCTTTCCAACCACTTCTGCCTGGGGCTTCTTGTTTTCCAACCACTTCTGCCTGGGGCTTCTTGTTTCCCTCTCAGGGCCCCACAGGGTGGAGTGAGGAGGTGCTGAGTCACAGAATCACAGCAGCTGCCACACAGGGGTGTCAAGGCAGGGATGCTGATGCCAACCGAATGGCCACGGGGAGGCAGAGCAGGAGGTCTGCGCCCTGGGCCTGGCTGGGCTGTGTGGCCCTGGGGAACTCACTCCACCTCTCTGGGCCTCTAGTTTCCTCCTCTGTAAACTGAGGGAGTGAGGCCAGGGGATCCACACAATTGTGTGAATCTGTGTCCTGCATCTTCCACTCACCACCCCAAACAATGTTTCTAAAACCCAGCCTCTCAATGCCTCCGCAGCCTCCTGCCTAAGAAACACTTAGGGCTGTTCTTTATGCTGCGCCCCACACAGAGCCACTCTCGCCCTCTCCTCGGTGTCCTTGCCAGGGCCAGGATGCTCGGCTCACCCTGCAGGACCCCCCCCCAAGGACTTTTAGTCACTCCCAGGATGGGGGCTGGCTGCCCGGAAGTGGCTTTTGCCCACCTCCGCCACAGCCCTCACCAAGAGGCCAGTACAGCAAAACAAGAGGTGTAGGTGGCAGGGGCAGGGGCCAGGCGCCAGGCCGCTCCCTCCAGCAGGGCAGGAGGGGGCGGAGGAAAGCGGGACACGTGATCATTCCAGGCTGAGGTTCTGCACAGAGGAGGGGGCCATGGCAGAGGAAGCAGGCCCGGGTGTTCCAGCAGTGGGAGGATGGGAAGGGGCTCTTGCTGGACACCCCCACCCCGCTGGCTCCAGCCCCACCCCCGTCCCATCTGCAGGGAGAAAGTGAGGCTCTTTGCTTTGCCAAATCCCAGTAATGAATCTCACATTCACTCCATCCTCTGCTTATTGGAAACCCTCTCTCCACCTTCTGGAACCGCTCCGAACAGCTGGGCTGAAGAAGCCGGTGGAATGAAACACGCAGGGTGGCTTGGAGGGGCCTGTGCAGAGGAGCACGGCGTCCCCGCCCACCCCTTCCTCTGAAGATAAGGCCTCCCTGTTCCTGCCCTTTCCCTGGGAAGGCTGGAAAGAGGGACCAGGAAACGGGACCCACCATTAACTCCGTGCACGTCAGCTCCGGCAGGCACCCTCACACTCCTCAACCAGCCCTGAGGGGTGGAAAGGCAGCCATCGAGCAGAACGCCACTCCCACCCAGCTGTGGAACCCAGTGCGGACAGCAAAGCACCCGCACATAAACACGCACAAGGAGCCGAGGCCAAGAGAACACGTACTCCGTTCTCCCTCGGTCCTCCAGCAACATCTCCGTGCTCCAGCCCCGAGTCATGCCCTCAACGGTGTAAGATTTTTGCAGGTGGAGGAACAGAAGCCCCTAAGAGGCCTGTGCTTTAAGGGTTACACAGAGGTGGGGCTCAGGAGCAAGGGCATCCAGATCCCGCAGTGTGGTGCTGGCAAGCGTGTGCTGCTGCGTTCACACAGTCCCTGGATGAAGGTGACATGCTGACCTCCCTCAGGTGGTTGCAAGACGGCCAGGAGGAGGTGAGATGCCAGGCAAAGGCAGCCACCGATGACAGCACTACAGATTACCAGGAACGCCACCCTCATGCCAAGGCGTCCGCCTCCCCCAGCTGCTTCGTTCTGTGTCAACATCCTTTGGGAGTGACACATGGGAGACTGATCTGTGCTGATAAGTGGCCACTGGGGCCTCCACACCACCCCAAGGAGGGGCCGCTCTGCTGCCAACCACGCGTGGGGCAGGCGGCACGATGACCTGCCCAGCACGGTCGCTCCACTTCTCCCTGTCCGAGCACGGGCTGGCAGGTTCAGAGGAGAGGAGGAAACAGAGCCACCTGACATGTTTAGTGAGTGAGCCACCTCGAGAGGCCGCGGAGCCAGGGCACAGGAGGCACTGCTCAGCTGCCGTGCAGAGCTGGCCAAGTCACTGCACTTCTCCGGGCCTCAGGTTTTCCAATCAGAGGGCTGGCGGAAGAGGTAAATGACAGTGGTTAGGGATGGGGGCGCTTTCTGAACTCAGACCCTCCCTCTGCCATACTCCGGGGGAGGCCTGGGCAAGTGACTTGACATCCCTGGGCTGTGGGTTCCTCATCGGTGAAATGGGAACAACAACAGAATCGATTTCACAGAGTAGTTGGGAGGATTAAATGGGGTACTTACTCCAGGTAAAGAGCCCTTAAGACAGCCCAGGGTCCGCAGGAAGCCCTTGTTACCGTCATCAGCATCACCACTGCTGCCATGGTTGCCGGGGCCCGGCCCAGCACCAGCAGCCTGATGCCCGGCGGAGAGAGGGTGAATGTCTCTGTCCCCCTGCAGCCCCTCCTTTCCCCTCTTCACTCCAGCCATGGCAACAACAGCTGGAGTTCACTAGTTCCAGCGACCGGCTATCCTCCTGAATTAAGGACCGGAGGTGCCAGGCCTGCCACCCAAGGCCCAGGTGCAAGAGTGGTGAGCCACAGGTCCTTGTCTTCATCACACCCACGCTTCCATGCCCTCCAAGAGCAAATGCCAACCCTCATGTCCGAGACGGGGGTGCCCACAAATGCCTTGGATGTGGGCTTTGATGGGGGTCATGGTGCAGGTCCCACCAGGGTACCTGGAACCACAAGGAGCTGCCTGCAGGCCACAGAGGGTCCCCTGCAGGCCAGTGGGGTCCACCCTGCCTGCCACCCTGCCTGCTACCTGGTGAGGAAGACAGGATGCAGACTCAGAGCCAGTGTGGACTCACGTGCCAGTAAGACAACATGCCAGAGGAAGGCCGTGCAGGACGAGGGAGCCAAGGACACCTCACAGCAGCCTCAGCAACCCACCCCAGACCCCGTGCGGGCGCCGGGCAGGCCACCCTACCAACTCTGGGGACACTCCTGCGGGCCCTGTGCGCAGGCAGGGTGAACGGGGCACAGGGAGGGTAAGTCTGACGGGGCCGGGGCCGGGACTGGAGCCAGAGCCCCAGCCAGTCTTGCCACCAAGCTGCTTGGCCATATTCTCGGGCACTTTCCACAGACAGCAGACCAAAGCAAGGCTGCCCCGACTGAAGGGGAAGGGGCCCTGCTTCTCCCACCATGGGCCTCCTGCAGACCCCAACACGGATCACCAGTCCACACACACCAAGCCCAGGGCCTCTGACAATTGAGACACGTGAAAAACACACAGAACAGCTGCAGCTTAGTGCTTCTAACACACCAGACACGCGCAGGCACACACAGCGTCTCACTGCGGAAGCCAGAAAACTCTGTGCTGCGAAGTCCCCCCATCGCAGGAGGCCCCACGGCAAGCTCCCCTCCCTGCCTGTCCACCAACCGGTGGAAGGACTTAATTAGGACCATATGGGAAGCGCCGCTGGGAGGGGCAGGGAAGGAAAATGAACAGGCAACATCGAGTACCTGGAGTGGAGTAGGGTGGGATACCCTGGAGGAGGGAGCAGGGGCGCACTCCCTGTCTGACTCACAGGGAGCGGGGGTTCGGGAGATACAGGGGTAGGTCCCAGCCTCCCCATCTCCCTTCCTCTGCAGACTCACTCACAGCCTGTCCACAGGCTGCTGGATCGAGCCAGAGGTCAGACCCCCACTCCGGCCCTACCCCTCTGGCCTCTCGAAAGTGAGCCGGGACAGTGCGGGGGTATGCTATTTCCAGCGTGCCCATGCTGGGCCTGGGTTGGGTAGGAACTTGGCTAGGATGTCATCCCTTCTGACCGCCACAGGCACAAAAGCCTCTCCGTGTCCCGCTGCCATCCCGCTGCCATGTGTGGGTCTTTTCTCTGCTGCCTTTCCCCCCCCCCACGGGAGGGACACCTGAGCAGACCCTGTGGGGGGCTCCCGCACCCAGCCCTGCCCTGACCTAGCAAACCCCCTTTCTGCTCCTTGGGGCAGGAGCCTCCAGGTCAGGCCTCAGGCAATGGGCAGTGAAGAGGCTGCCTGCGCAGAGGGGCCTCCAGGCTCACAGGAAGGCTCTCCTTCCCTAGAACGTGGCTGCAGCATCCTGAGACTGAGGGGCACACCACGGCCGGGGATGGTGGGACGGAGGCTCCTCCACAGGATCCCCGATGCTCAGAGCATCTCATTTTGCACAAAAAACCTCTAACTTCTCTTGAGAGCGTAAGCCATTCTGAGTTGAGTTTCTGTCACTCAGGCCACAAGCATCCTGTTGGAGCAGCTGAGAGCACAGCGGGGGAGGGGCGGGAGGGAACGCCCCCACGGGCGACCGGGGATTCTCTGACTCCAAGAATCAGCAGACACCACCGCCCACCCCAGCCCCAAACTGTCCCCTGCGAAGGGGACAGAAATCACCGGGAGGGGACTGCAGGGGGCCTCCCTCATGAGAATGGTGACTGGCCAGGCCACAGCTCACAAGTCAGCAACTCTGCTGGGCCGCCGCGGTGGTCCCCTCTGGATGGCTTCCAGAAAAAGCGTTCCCCTCTCCATCGTCAGTGTCCTGAAATCCAAGAATATTCTCAGGACAGCAACTGCCACAAAAGCTCATGCTGAGTGAGTACCAGGCACCATTTCCAAGCCTCACACACCACCAGCACCCCCACAGCCCTCACACAACCCACTCCATCCTTCCTCCCACTCTCCTCCTCCAACACACTGGAAAACGGGCAGGGAAGGGTTAAGCTGGCCTGAGGAGGGGCTGGTGGAACAGCCTGGGGGTCCAGTCTCCAAGAACCTCACCTTGCAATGGGAACCCTAGGGTCAGGGAGCGGGCACAGCCCTCATCTCTCTACCCCCAGTTCTCAGCACCAGGCCTGGTACAGAGGCGGCTTCGGCCATGAATAAATGAACAAGTGAACAAGAGCCTGCAGAGGGAGGAAGGCAACAGGAACGAGGGAAAGCAGGAAAAGCAGCCAGCACGACGTGGCTATTGTAAGCACTTTGCTCCATGAGTGCTTTCTTTCTCACCACGGCTCTGTCAGCCCATTTTACAGAGGGGAATAGTCGAGCGTACTGGCCAGGGCCGTGCTGCCAGGAAGAGTCATGGAGTCCAGGCAGCAGGTGGCTTCCCGGCTGGGCTCTGGCTCACACAGCCTTAAGGGCAGCCCATGAAACACACAGAGAGAGCATGTGAGGGGCCTCCCTGCTGCCCCTGACCCCCAGCTGGGGTCTACCCTCTGCTGAAACCGCCCCGACCTGTTTCCAAGACCCGCCAGCCACGAGACGCTTTTTTGAACATCCAGTACCACCCTCCTACGGCTGTTTGGCCTCATCCTTTCATAGGGAAAGACTTGGGCGAAAAGTGGAAAGGATGAACATCCCTGGGAGAGGTGGCAATGTGACACTCTCTCTTTTTTTTGAGACAGCATCTCGCTCCCGTCGCACAGGCTGGAGTGCAGTGTCACGATCTTAGCTCGCTGCGACTTCCACCTCCCGGGCTCAAGCTGTTCTCCTGCCTCAGCCTCCCAAGGAGCTGGGACTACAGGCATGTGCCACCATACCCAGCTAATGTTTGTATTTTTTGTAGAGATGGAGTTTTGCCATGTTGCCCAGACTGGTCTCAAACTCCTGGGCTCAAGCAATCTGCCTGCATCAGCCTTCCAAAGTGCCGGGATTACAGGTGTGGACCACCGCGCCTGGCTGGAGGCGGCTCTCATACAAAGCAGGGAGAACCATCTTTACTTCAAAACAGATGAGTAAGTATTACGTATATATGTAAAAAAGGCTAGAAGGAAACGCCAACGTAACAGTGCTTATCTGGAGGACGCAATTATTATTGATAATTTCCTTTACATTTTCTAATTTAATTTTTTTGACACAAGTAGGTGTGATTTTCAAAATCACAAAAGATAAAGCTTGTTTTTTTGCTTTTTTGTGTTTGGTTTTTTGAGCTAGGGTCTCACCCTGTCACCCAGGAGCTGGAGACAGTGGCGTGTGTGGTCACAGCTCACTGCAGCCTCGAAATCCTGGACTCAAGCAACATTCCCACCTCAGCCTCCTGAGGAGCTGGGACTACAGGCAAATGCCATTACACCTGGCACTTTTTTTTCTTTTTCTTTTTTTTTTTTTTTGCTTTTTGTAGAGATGGGGGTCTTGCTATGTTGCCCAGACTGGTCTCGAACTCCTGGCCTCAAACGATTCTCCCATTTCAGCCTCCCAAAGCTGGGACTACAGGCGTGAGCCACCACACCTGGCAAAGTTGTTTTTCAATCAGGAAGACAGATACCTCTTAGTAGTCCTGACCTCTACCCCTTGGCATCGCCTGGCCAAGCAGATGAAAAGTTACAATTAACTGTCAGCCGGCACTGGGCTGGGGTCTTCCCTGGGCAGCTCCAAGTGGCTGGGATCCGGCTCCTTTTCCAGAGCTGGGGCCAGGAACCAAGATCGGGAATGTGTGGTGGCTGTTCTGCCGGCCGGGCTATGAGGTCACTTCCCTGGTTCCAGTGATCAGCTGTTGGCTGTAGAGCGCATGTGGGTTCAGCCAGGGTTTGTGTTAACACGGGTCTGCTCTATCCACGGCCTGGGGGGTTCCTCCACCCCCCGGCTGCATGACAGCCCCAGGAAAAATGTTAGCAGGGAGGGAGCCACTGGGGGTGTGACAGGAGAGACTTTCCAGGGACAGATTTGTAAAAACTGCTTCAAAGGCCTCTCTAAGGACTTTCAAGGCCTTCACTGCCCCCTATTGACTGGTCCTGGCTTGGGCAAAGGAAGCTGGGGTGGAGCTGGCGGGGTAGGGTGGCCAGCACCCCCAAAACAAGGAGATGAGCTGGGAGAACAGGGGGCTGGGAGGGCAGCCTCAGGCCAGCTCCTGCCTCCAGAACCACTATCCCCTTCCTCTGGCCACAAAATGAGGCTGGCAGGACACAGGCCTGCTCCACAGGCTGGAGGCTGGCGTGAAAGTGCTGTGCTTGCCTGGGGCACCCCACAGTGAATCCCAGCAGAGCCAACCCCCAGGTCTGCTGTTCTGCAGGAAAGACAGTGTAAGGTACCAACGGAACCCAGAAGCAGATAAAGGATTTGACAGCCATGAGCTGGGGGACACAGTTCTGCAGCAGGAGAAAGAGGGGCACACGGACAGGTTTTGCCCACCACCCTAGTGACCATCACCACTCAAGGCTGGTACGGACCACTCAGTTGGGCCCTGCAGGGCGCACCCACAGTGTGAGCGCTCTTCAAGAAGACACCTTATTCCATCCCCGCAAAAAGCCAGGGTTCAACCTGAACCACCTTTCCCCATCTGTTTCACCCCCGGGGGCTCACCGTGAGTGGCTTCAGGCCTGGGTCCAAAAGGCACGCCCAGGAGGTGAGCTTCCTCATGCCTGCAAGGACCCTGGACCCTCAGCCTGAGCTCAGATATTCGCACCATGCTAGGACAGCCCCAGGCAGGCATCTCCATTTCTGCAAAACACGGTAATGGCGCCATGTGGCAAGGCCTGACTGGTGAGTGGTCCTTGCTCCAGCAGCAACCGGCACTACCAAGATGGCCAGCCACTCCGGAGGCAAACGCCAGGCCCTGGCGCGCAATGTAGGGGCCAGAAGCCTGGTCCCCCCACATCTACCCCACCCACTGTGTGGCCCTGAGCACAGCCCACCCCTCTGTGGACCCGGGTCTCAGCTCCCAGGTCTCTAAGACCCCTGTGGTCCCCACAGCTCGGGATCCTGGTTTTCACTTGAAAACCAGGCCTGGCCAGCAGGGCCTCCCTCATCAGCCCACTTCTGGCCAGCTCCCACCCAGCACCCTTCAGCTCATTATCCCGATCCCCACAAACTCCACACCAGCATCCCAAGCCCTTCCTCCTCCAGGAAGGAGGCTATCCCCAAATGTGTCCCCATCCTCTTTCGATTAAAGCCCAGAAAACAGAGAAGCAGCCTCCCGCCTCATCTCTCCGCTGGATTCTCAGCCTTTTCGGATGCCCCCTCTGATTCTCTGCCAACATCCCCACAACACAATCCCTCAGTCCCTCCACCAACGATTGGCAAGCACGCTGTGGCCCAGGCGGCCGGTGATGCCCCCATCTCAGGTGTGTGTGGGAGCCCGCACACCTCTCAGCCAGGTGGGCTGTAGGAGCCAGCTGTGGCGAGGGCAGGAGGCCTGAGTGCTGATGGCATCAGCACCATCAAGATCATGGTTAGATCAACGTCATGGTCAGTGAGCTTCTCCACCTGCAATTTCCTCCTCACCAAGGCGACTTCAACCTCAGGTTCGGCCTTGGCCTTGGCCTCAGGATCTGCAGACACAGCCCCCAACCCCTGCCCCAGGAACTCAGCCTCACACACACTAGAGGACACGAAGCTGGGGCACAAACAGCCACGAACAGGCACATCTGCAACCAGGAGCAGGGGGTAGAGGGCTGCTGAAATGCTCCCATTCCTGCCAGCTGCCTCCTCCAGGACTTACTACTTATTATACACTAACTGTATACCCAGGGCTGCAACAGGTCTGCTTTTTACATTTTCCCATTAAACCCCCAAATCTGTCCCCAATTTACATACAATGAAACAAATTCAGAGCAAATAACCTGCTTATCAGCATCTGAACCCAAGGGTGGCTGTGACCTCCCTTCTTCCATCTCCTTTGAGCCCACATGGGTACTGAGACACACGTGAACCCCACCAACTGGGAAATGCGCCCTCCCTCTGCTGACCCCACAGCCCTCCCACCCTGTGCCTGAAGCTGCCAGCATCCTCCCATCCAGCACTACTCTCTAGCCTGAGCTGCCGCTGTGTGACCCGGAGTTAATGCCCTAACCTCTCTGGGCTACATCTACAAAATGAGGATGCAGCCACACAGCCTACTTCAGATGGTCACTAAGTTGCCTGCACAGCTAACATCTGCCGAGCCTGTGACATGGACAAGCTTTCCTTCAGTTTCGAAGTGCTACCCCCACCCAGTTTGGGGGTGGAACTTCTAGTTCCCCTTTTTCTGGATAAGGAAGTTGAAAGGTTCCAGAAGGTGCCACGGTCAGCTGGTTTGCCAATAGGTACAGCGCCCACCTGTCACTCACAGCCCACCCTTGGCCACTGCGCCTGTCTCCCCAGTTGAGATTCTGTGTGCACCTGAACACTTTGCCAATGGTTGAGCCTGCCCCAGGGTCACTGTGTCAGCTGGGCCTGCCAGGCCTCCCTCCCTGAGCCCTGTCCAAGGCGGGACCAGTCCTCATACCTTGCTTCTTTGCCAGGCTCCCACCCAATGGCCCTGGAAAGCCCCTGGAGTCAGAGATCTGGCTAAATCCTGGCAATGCCCCATACCTGCTGTGTGACTGTGGGCCAGCGACGCAGCCCCTCTGTGCCTCCCAGGTTGCTGTGAGAGTTACAGGAGATTCATGGAAGACCCAAGCTTGGTGGCTGGCGTGCTGGGAAAAAGCTGTTACGTGGTGCAAGGATGGCAGCGGTGACAATAAATGAATCAAATGAAAATGAGGCAAACGGGCCTAGGCGGACGGGGGACGTGAGGTGGGGTGTCTCCTGCATGAAGGGAGAACCCGGTCCAGCTATTTTTCCCTTGGATTGCTCTGGAACTCACCCTGCCATGGCTGTACCCTAACTCAGCTTCCCAAAGCCTCAGAGCTCTGTCCCCTCCCCCGCATCCCATCTCGTCTACCTTGGATTAGTCCCCTAGAAACCCCATCTCCTGGCCGGGCGCGTTGGCTCATGTCTGTAATCCCAGCACTTTGGGGGACCAAGTTGGGCAGATCACAAGGTCAGGAGTTCGAGACCAGCCTGGCTAACATGGTGAAATCCCATCTCTACTAAAAATACAAACATTAGCCGGGTATGGTGGCGGGCACCTGTAATCCCACTACTCAGGAGGCTGACACAGGAGCATCACTTGAAACCGGAAGGCAGAGGTTGCAGTGAGCTGAGATCACACCACTGAACTCCAGACTGGGCGAAAGAGGGAAACTCCATCTCAACAACAAAAACAAAAAACCCATCTCTTGTCACTCCCAGGGCACCAAGGTTGGTCGGTGGGTTTAGGGATTCCCATCTTCTGATCTGATCCAGCCCCAGTAGCTCACCTCACACACACCTGCACTCACAGGTATGACTCCCACCTCCGGCCTCTGCACAGGCGGCCCCATATTCTGGGAGCTCACCCTCCCCCAAGGACTCCAGAGCACAGGGATCTCTCTGACTCCTTCTTAGCTCCAACCACAGGCAGTCCACGTCACAGCAATGCCTTAGCTGCTTGTGGCTGTCTGCTAAATTATGATAATACCCCTCTGCCCTCTAACCTAATGTCTGCATACAGACAAACCTCCACATTCTAAGCCCACCAGATACCACTTCCTCCAGGAAGTCTTCTCTGACTGCTCCAGTTGGACAGAGGCTTCCCCGCTCTGTGCTCCCCTAGTGCTCAACAGACATCCACTGAGCACCCGTGACATGCAAGGTACCCACAACACGAGTCAGTGTCCCCTGCCCTCCCAGAGGGCACATGAACAAATAAACAGCAAGACTCTCCAATGCTCATCCACAGCCCACAGAAAGCCACCTGGAGGCCTGGGAGGGCTGCTTTAACTGCCATGACAGGGAGGCCTCTCCAAAAGGGCAGCGCTTCAGCAAGACCTGCATGAGGCAGCCAGGAGATCTGGGGAGGGACTTCCCAGGAGGGAACAAGCAGACATTCTTTCGTGAGGATGAGCCCTCATGTCCCAGGAGCAGCCAGGCCAAGGGCTGGTGCGGTGAGCAGGGGCTGACAGGGGTGACCAGATGATATAGCATCTCACAGGCCGCCCCACAAGGAGTCAGTGCCCCAAGTACAGCAGGCACCCAGGGAGGGTTTAGGCTGGGGAGTGATCTGAACAGATTCTAAATCCAGGAGCTCACGGGGGCTCCCAAGCTTGTGTGAGCACTGCACACCTCCAGGCGGCACCCTTTACACCATCATCACAGGCAGTGCTCCTGGGGGAGGTGTGCTGCACAGGGGACTCACTGGCCACCCTGTGGGGCGGGCTGCAGGGGGCAGTGTGGGGTAGGTGGTCCGTTCAGGAGAGACAACTGCCCAAGCAGGGGTCAGAGGGGACTCAGATTCAGGAGGGATCCTCAACTGCTCAGACCCCAGCAACTAGAGGCAGTGGGGCAGGGTGCTGCTTCCTGAGATGGGAGGCCTGGGGGCCCGGCTGCATTCCCTGGTGTGGAGCTGCTGGGAGGGGTGGAGGTCTCCTTCTGGGGCTGGGACCCTCTGCTCATCCTGACCCACTGTTCCGATCCCCTCTGCCTGTCCGAGGGCAGAGCCTGAACTCACAGCCGTGCACACACTCCTCTGCACAGAGCCCTGCAGGGCCGTACAGCAGCCTCTCCTCTTACAGATCAGGACCCTCAGCTCCAGGAGGGTTGGGACTGTCCAGGACCACATGGTGAGGGCGGACAGCCAGGCCAAGCCCGTGACTTCTGGCTCCATGCACAGATTCTAAGCACACAGGTAAAACTCTGCTGGCTGGGAGGGCAGTGGGTAGATGAGTGGGTGGGCCGCTTCCTCTTAGCCTTCCAACATGTGTGTGCCAGGTCCCTGGGGGGAGGGGCACAAGGACCCTACCTTTCCCAAGAGACAGAGGAAGACACAGTGGAGGGTCCGTCTCTGGCTGAGGCTCCAGGCCCTGAGTGGTGGATGCAGCCCCACTTGGAGGCTGGAAGTCAGGTGGCCTGGGGGATTTGTGGGGCCCGCCAGCTCAGCTGAAGCTCCTTCCATGTAAGGGAACCCTCCAAGCAGCATCCCTTTGGCCAGAGAGGAGGCCAGGAAGAGGTGAGGGCTGCAGCCAGAGTGGCACTCGGGTGGGCTGTACCCTGGGGACATGGTCACATTCCCCTTCCTGGACCTCTGAAGCCCTCAGGTACAGGGTCAAGGACTCTCAGCTGCAGGCAGGAGAGGGCCCCACAGCCGCAGGTCCTGGGAGTCCAATCGCAAAGCCCAGAGGCTTCCGGGGGCCGCTGGCCTGGCTTCCTGTGCAGCTGGCTTTTCCTGGGAGGCCCTCCTCCGGCACTCTCAGTCCCCAGCCCGCACGACCTCCCACAGCTGGGCCCATCTTCCCAGGCCCAGGTCACGTGGTGCAGGTCAGTGGGGCTCTGGGGGAGGGCAGGGCGCCAGGAACAGCCCGGGGATGGGGGAACTGGAGCAGAGCTCACTTTGGCTGCCTGCCCACTTTGCACGAGGGATGCTAGACTTCCACACATGGTCACTGAACTTCGCCCAAACTGTGCCTAAGTGCTAGTTACCCTCACCCTACGACGGGAATCTCGGCTGGCCAAGGAACAGCTCAGAATGTGAGCGGAGTCGGGGTCCAAGCCTTCGAGGAGTTCTAGGTATCCCCCAGCCCCTCCTTCCGAGTGCTGAGTCCTCACACTCAGCGCCTGGATGCCCATTCACTTGGAGGTCCGGCAAACCGCTAGTCAGCACGGCTCACAAAGGGCTTTTGTGCAACGCATCTCATTTGATTCTCCCAAAAACCCTCCGAGGCAGGACATTATTCACCCCATGTTACAGACAAAGCAATTGAGTCATAAAATGGCTTGCCAAAAGATACAGAGGCAGAAAGCTCCGCAGCGAAGGTTTCGCTGTGATCCTGAAGAGCAAGGCCCCCAGAACAAAGCAAGGGACCCCAAAGCCCTCACAGGAACAGAGTCACCAGGGGTGGGGGGGACTGAGAGCTTAATGAGCAGTCTCATGCCACTCTCAAGGGGCACCTTGAAGGTCAAGGTACTGGGCCCAAGCAGGATGGACTTTGTTCCCTGTACCCCTTCCACCTCTTTAAGCTCCTTCCCTTCCACCCAGATAGGCCGGGAGGTGTCCACATCACATAATGGAACAGCTGGCAGGTCATGGGTCCCCCCACTGAGCCAAGGGGCTCAACCGGAGGCTCAAACAGTGGCACAGAAACCATAAGCCTTGCTGTAAACCAGCTTAGGCTTTGGAGTCAAGCAGCCCTGTGTTCAAAGCCAGGGTCAGCCGCTTTTAGCTGTGTGGCCTGGGGCCAGTTGCTCAACCTCTCTGTGCCTCGATGCCTTCTTCACTATGGTAGTAACAGGAACTGTTTTCCAGGGCGATGGTTCGGATACATCCCATGAAGCACATAAAGCTTTGAGCCCAGCGCCTGGACATCAGGACATAGTAAGCGGTCACTTCTGATTCATTACATATTAATAAGGTGGGGTGGAATGACAGCCTCCCTGTATTGTCCCTAAAATGGAAACAAATCTGCTCAGCACTCAAAGCAGCAGAAAGTGAGCCAAGGACAGGCTCCCAGCAACTGTGCCCTGGCAGAGCGTTCCCTACTGGCCCCAGGCAGGGCTCAGGGCGGGCGGCCACCCTCCAGATGAGCTCATAGCTGGCACCTGTTTCCAGAGCACATGTCTGGACTTTCCAGATCTTTCCTCCCCTCTCTCTGACCTTCCTCTACTCTGCAACCCCCACCTCCTGCCACTTTCTTACTCACTCTCTCCTTTCATTCCTGTTCAAAAACAAATAATGGAGGCCAAATGTGTCAGCTGGCTCCCTGGAAAGGCTTCCCTGCAGCAGGAACGCAAGGCAGGCGGTAGAGGATTACTCAGCGCAAGCCATGTGATCTCCGCACGGAGCCGGGGAAGGGGAAGCGCTGAGATCGAGGGTGCTGGGATCAAGGCACTGAGATGGGGTCACTGGACGATGGCCAGGGCCAGCTTCCATTCCCACCCCAACAAGGGCCCCCACATTTAGGGGCCCCGTCTCTAAAGTCTGTTGGGCAAGAGGGGCAAATCCCGTCATAGGGTCAGAAACACTGCCTCCAGGCCGCCATCTGGGTAGGGGCGGGAGATTCCAGGCCAGTTCCTAAACATTCATTCTGTGGACGAAAGGATCAAGGGGAACTCAACGTTTCCACAGCAGCTTGGTCAAGATGTAAGTATCAAGCCGGACGTAGAGGTTCACACCTGTAGTCCCAGCACTTTAGAAAGCTGAGGTGGGTGGGCCGGGCGCGGTGGCTCACGCCTGTAATCCCAGCACTTTGGGAGGCCGAGGTGGGTGGATCACGAGGTCAAGAGATCGAGACCATCCTGGTCAACGTGGTGAAACCCCGTCTCTACTAAAAATACAAAAAAAATTAGCTGGGCGTGGTGGCGTGCGCCTGTAGTCCCAGCTACTCGGGAGGCTGAGGCAGGAGAATTG